>PVKE010024497.1:0-23754 GCA_004027555.1 Craseonycteris thonglongyai | reverse complement strand
TAGGATAGCTTTTGCGATTCGTGGTCTTTTGTGGTTCCATACAAATTTGATGATTTTTTTATCTATTTCTTGAAAGAATGACTGTGGGATTTTGATGGGAATGGCATTGAATCTGTATATTGCTTTGGGGAGTATGGCCATTTTAACTATGTTAATTCTTCCAATCCATGAACATGGAATGTTTTTCCATTTCTTTGTGGCCTCTTTAATTTCTTTTAGGAGTCAGACATATCATTTGAAATGGGACAGTACAGTTGTTTTCTGTCCCAGTTAGAATGGTACATTGGTCAGCCTACTTCAAGACATAGATCAAACCAAGGACACCATCAGTAAAGAATGACATCAGGGTAAAGATTTCAAAGCATTTGTTAAAATCTCAGACATATTTAAGATTATGTCTAGGAGAATTTCAAACACTCTTAAGGGTCTGCTTCAAAGACTTTCTCAGTTAAGCAATAGGACTTTTAGAATCCTAAAGACATGATCCCATAGCAGTCTCAGAGGAAGCAAGAGTAGAGAAAGGGCCTAGAAAAGAAAATACTGGGGTAGCTTTTGCCTAAAGAAATTTATTATAAGTTGATACCTAAGCAACCCCAAAAGTTTATAAAATAATTGTATTAGCTTGGACTGAACAGGAAAGAACGCCTTCAAAGTAAAACGATAGCTTTGGATCTTAACCTGTGAAAAGGAAGCAGATTGAGAAAACTTCTCAGCTTCAAACATGATACATAGAAAAAGGTGGATAAATTTGGCAGAACCAAGAGCCCAGAAAGTAAAGCCAAGAGCTGCGAGAAAGCCTTTCTTCCCAGTGAGAAGGACCGGGCCATAATTAAGGAACTGGCAGAATGTGGTGGCTGGGTTTTAGAACTGCCATAGACTAGTGACTGCATATTTCCTTTATGAAATGTGAATGTCTATTGGGGCAACTCTGTCTCTGAGCCACCATTGTGTACTGGGGATATGTGGAGGTGATAATATATCTCTTGAGTCCATGAGTCTTCAGGTAGAAAGTAACTATACTCAACTGCACTGAAGGAGCCAACTGCCCCTGGAGTTGGAGCTAATAGCAGGGTTTAACCAGATAGTAAATATGTTTGGCTTGCAGGCCATGAGGTCCCTCACACAACTTCTCATCTCTGCTGTTGTATCATAAAAGCAATCATAGACCATCTCCAGATTAATGGGATGACTGGGGTTCAATACAACATTGTTTATGAAAATAAGTGGTGATCCATAGTTTGCCAGCCCTTAATGTCTGGGGCTGATCTTAGATGGAATGTTTTGCATGTGAGAGGAATATAAATAACTTGTGACCAAATTACGGCAGATTAAAGATGGCCCCAAATTATTTAACACTTCTGTCTGAGGACCTGTGCATAGTCCTTAGCTGCTGTGACCAATAGAATGCAGCAGAAGTGACACAGTGTCAATTTCTTCAGCCCTAAGACTGGCAGCTTCCACTTTCCATCTCTGAGAACTTTTGTTCTTGGAGCCCTGAGCCACCATGTAAGAATTCCAATGACTTTCTGGAAAGATCACGTGAAGACTTGTCGACTACCTGGAAGGGAGACAGGTCCAGTTGAACCATTGTAGTCAAGACACCAAGCATGTGAGTGAAACTATTCTGGATCCTCCAGACAAGTCTAGTTAAACACTACCAAGTGACCTCAGTCAACTCTCCAGGGAGCAGAAGAATCACTCAGGCAAAATCTTCCAGAATTCCTTATCCACAAAGTCATAAAATAGGATAAAGTAGTTGTTCCTTCAGCCACTAAGTTTTGGGGTGTTTGTTACATAAGAATAGTTAGAACACACATACATGCACACACATACCAATATTTGGAACAGTTTAGGGATTATGGGGAATTCTAGCTTGAAGTGTTGTCTTGTGTTTTATGATTTTATTATATTTTTCAAGTTTTTAAAAATAAACCTGAAAATTTTTCCTGTCAAAAAAGCAATTGAAAGGCAGATCTGGACTCAAATAAAGAGGAATGATATGGTCAAAATGAACCTTAAGAGAGAGCAATTATTGTTCCTGATCCAAAGACAAATCAGTAAGCTGACACGGGAGCTTTATTAGATTCAAGAGCAAAGTTGATTAGGATCTGGCAGTGAAAATGAAGAAAAGGAGGCAGATATTTTTAAATGTTACCCAAGAATAAATGGAACTTGCTCTTATCATCTTTTGCATTTACATCCATAGAGACATGAAAAGGTCACAAGAATTGTACCCAGTGGCAACCAGACTGTATCTCCATTTTTCTGTTTCCATTCTAAATTTAAGGAAAGGAATCAGTAACTGTAAGAACAGAAACACTTTTGATGCAATGCAAAAATGTGATGGGGACAATATTTATGTTTTTTATTTTCCTTTAAAATTAAGTTCTTTATTTTAATAGTCTTCATTTTTTCAGATTTAGTGATCATTTCACCTTTATTTTTATTAATTGTTAATTTATTGAAGTGACACTGGTTGGTAAAACTACATAGTTTTGAGGTGTACAATTCTACATTACATCGTCTATGTGTTGTATTGTGTGCTCACCACCCAGAGTTTGTTCTCTTTTCATCACCATATATTTGATGACCCCTCCCTACTCCCCCACAGCCCCTCCTAACTCCCACACCCCCCTCTCCCCTTACTCTCAGGTAACCACTGAACTATTGACTGTGTCCATGGTTTTTTGTTTCTTTGTTGCTTTCAGTTTTATATTCCACATATAAGTGAAGTCATGTGGTTCTTAGCTTTTTCTGTCTGGTTTATCTCACTTAGCATGATGATCTTAATTTCCATCCATGTTGTTGCAAATGGCAGTGTTTCATCTTTTCTTACAGCTGAGTAGTATTCCATTGTGTAAATGTACTATATCTTCATTATCCACTCATCTACCAAAGGACACTCTGGTTGTTTCCACAACTTGGCCACTGTGAACAGGGCTGTGATGAACATTGGGGTACATATATCTTTGTGGACTAAGGTTTTCAAGTTTTTGGGGTAGATATTGAGAAAAGAAATTGCTGAGTCATATGGTAATTCTATTCTTAATTTTTGAGGAACCTCCATACAACCTTCCATAGCGATTATACCAATTTACATTCCCACCAGCAGTGTACGAGGGTTCCCTTTTGTCCACAGCCTCTCCAGCACTTGTTATTCCTTGTCTTGTTGATTATAGCCATTCTAACAGGTGTGAGGTGATATCTCATTGTGGTTTTGATTTGCATTTCCCTAATAGCTATTGAAGTTGAGTATTTTTTCATATATATGTTGGCTGTTTGTATGTCTTCATGGGAGAACTGTCTGTTCAGGTCTCCTGCCCATTTTTCACTTGAATTATTTGTCTTTTTGTTGTTGAATTATATGATTTCTTTATATATTTTAGATATTAGCCCCTTATCAGAGGCATTGTTTATAAATATTTTCTCGTATTTGGTTGGTTGCCTCTTTGCTTTGTTGATGCTTTCTTTTAAACACTGGTGTGTTCCCTAAATATAAGCTGTCTGCTCTTTTCTTTTTTTAAGATTTATTTTATTGTTTGAGAGAAGGTGAGAGAGACAGAGAGAGGCAGACGGAGAGAAGTGGAGAGGGTCCAGAGCAGTCTCCATAGTGAATCATTAATTGTGATATGGTTTCATTCTACACCAATGGATATGAAGCCACCTGGGGCAGTAACTGAACTGGGGGCCTCCCACATGGGATGCAAGAACCTTTGCCACCAAGCCATCCCAGCAATTACCAGTTGAACCACAATTCAGCATATGGGTTTGCATAGGCTAGGACCAGGATTTGATTCCCAGACCTTGTGGTTGCAATGTAAGTGCTCCAATCGTTGAGCTCTCCCAGCATCCCCTAAGCTATCTGCTCTTGATCTGCAACAGCTCCCCGCCACCACCACCACTTCCACTCTCATTTAGCCTTTGTTTTCAAACACAGATGCCAAACTGGAACTTTTTTATAGACATTAATCATTTCTGCTACACACCATCAAAGGTCACAGGCTGCCTTATAATAGATATTTTAGGAACATATTAATTGTCTCCAAGTTGATTTTCTTTTGGGGGGAGGGTGGAGGGGACAAAGAAAACAACCATTTTCTTTAACAAAATATCCAGGCAATTTGGTTCTCACTTATTGTATTCTAATAAGACCTCTAGAACACTTGTCAAATAAGTCATATGTGTTCTAAGACCTTAACTTTTAAAGGCAAATATTCAACCCAATTTGTGGCACACCAATATTTTTAAATGTTGTATTTCTCTTTTTTCCCTCAATACACTCTCATGCAGCAACAACCTGAAGAACCTATATGACAAGTAGCTTATTCCATCCCCTGGAGATTTAAATTCCTGCTTTGATTCTCCAGAAACAGAGAGATGAGACATCTTAATGAAGGGCAGCAGAACACATAAAGAAACTAACAAAAAGAATATGATGATGCCCCAAAGGTACCTAATACATTGCGAATTCATTATAAACAAAATCTTATTGTTGATTTCTTATCAGATGTATTCTCTCAGCTTGTCTTTCATTTCTGCTGCAGGAAATTTTTTACTGACACTGAATTGAAGAAATGATTATTTTACCCAACTGACTGTTTTGTGTTTCTGGAAAGATGACTTTCAGTGCACACATTGGATACATCAAAAATCATTCTGATGCAAGATCAGAGCTTCACAACTTTTTTTTTTTTTTTTTCAATATGAGTTTGCTTCCCCAAGGAAAACATAAGACACACCTAAGCTAGAGATACAGAGTAACCACTCTGACTGGCTTAGCAATTTCTCCCTGCCTGATGAACTACTTTCACTAGAGAGTTCACTATTTTTTCTCCTAATTTTGAATGGATGTTTCTAAACATAATGAAAGATGAAAAGCAAAAGGAAAAAAGTTAACAAACTTATAATTACAGTAATATCTAGACTCAAACAAGAATGAAATAGCAAGCCAGGAAAAATTATATTGACATAATATTAACAAATAATAACATAGTACTTACCACATGTCAGGCACAGTAAGCCCTTTATGTAAAGTAACTCATTTAATCTTCACAACAGGAACAATTTAATTTCCATTTAACAGATGAGAAAATTGAGCCACATAAAGATTAAGCTGCCCACATGGTGGAGCCAGGACACAAACACAGGCAGTACTAACACCATATCTAGGATCTAACACCAAGCAACCCTGAATAAAACATTCAGTGGGTCTGGAAGAAATTACTGAACTGTTTTCTCAGGACAGCAATGCGAGAGAGAGAGAGAGAGAGAGAGAGAGAGAGAGAGAGAGAGAGAGGAAGAAAGAAGAAGAAGAAGAAGAAGAAGAAGAAGAAGAAGAAGAAGAAGAAGAAGAAGGAGAAGGAGAAGGAGAAGGAGAAGGAGAAGGAGAAGGAGAAGGAGAAGGAGAAGGAGAAGGAGAAGGAGAAGAAAAAAACAAAAGAAAAGAGGAGACTCGACTCTTCCTTATCTCTTCAAAAGTCTTCAGAGTTTCCTAAAGTTAGTGAAAGAAATGTTTCCCAGAGGGTAAATGAAGGCCAGGGGAATGACAAAAACAGAGACACTAACTATATCTCCATAAATCACTTGCCAGGAATTACATAAGAGCGCACAAGAATGGTATGGTTTCAACGATCCTCCTGATATTGAAATAAACCAAGATGCTTAGATATGGTTTTTTCAAGTTTTTTACAACAAAACTAGGTTTACAGATAATTTATTTGGGGAGAAAACCAAGACAGAACATTCCTGTTTTTCAGTGGTAATGTATTACATTTTTGTTGATCCAGGAATTTTTGTCATTGAGAGTCAGTAGGAAACCCATAAAAGTTATTTAACATTGGGGTAGACTAAATGTACTGAACCGAGTAGTGTACTTGGGGGTTTCATCAATGTGATGAACTTAAAAGATGCCTGCCTGAATAGATTTTGTTCTCATGGCTAAATAAAAATCACAAGTTAGTTCACTAGGAAAACGTACTTATATCTATCCTTTTAAATAGCAAATATTTGTCCCAGGATTTCATTTGTTTCAAATTACTATTTTTTCTGGGAAGGAGAGACACAGAATCTAATAATTCATTATTGGAAATAATGCTTGTTTTATTTTAAAAATTCAGCTACATACTTCTCTGCCTTAAGTTAACTTTATCATTGAATTTTAGAGCCTCTTGGAATTTTAAATAGGGATGACTCATTCACTTCAAGCTTTGTACTTATTCCTTCTGCAGCCCTTTAGGTTCTTGGGTGGGGGGAGTTGGGGTTGGAGAACTCTATGTTTATTGAGCACCTACTCAGGGCCAGGCACCATACTAGATATATCACTCACAAGACAACTGTGTTCTATAGAATGTTACTATTCTCAGTTTGCATTTAGGAAAAGAGACTCACAAGTAATTATCTTTTCCAAGGTTATATAGGTGCTAAGTGTCAGAGCTGGAATTCAGCCCATGGTTCTATGATAGAGTAGCGCAAGCTCTTCCACCAGCAGGACACTGCCTTCCTTTATAACACGTGCAAGCAAACTGGCATTTCCCTTAACCAATCACAGCAGAGAGGTACGATGAAGGTTGCAAAGAAGTCTGGGCAGTAACCGCGGCTGTGCACTGCATCCTCTAGAACCAAGGCAGTCTGGGTAAAAGCGTTAAGCACACAACATGTACGGTAATACTATGGCTGGCACTGCTCTTGTCCATACTGTTTATGCTCAAGGCAAAATAGAGTTTTTTATATTTGTGGTAATATAGAGATTGTTCAAAAATACTTAGTCTCTTTCCCCAACTTCTAAGGAGGTGTGTTTTCATTTAATTAATGTTGGACTTGGTCACTTTGGCCAATTCTCCTTGTTAACAGAGTTCATATTAGCAGATTTGACACAAGTATAAATTTCAAATGTGATCACGTGGTTGGTTGAGATTGGGTTTTTTTTGGCTTTCATCAGCCTGAGAAGGACATGATCTAGCTCAGAGATGAAAGACATCTAAACGCCTCACAATGGGTAGCCAAGATTAAAAGATAAACCATGTTATTTTGAGATATTGAGATTTGGGGTGGTTTTTATGTGGAAAGAGCTGATTAACTCACAAACTCAGTCTAGCCAACTGAGATTTACCTCTCAAAAACTTCAGCTGTTTTATGAAACTGGATTTTCCATTGTAAGGTGATAGATAGTCTAAGGTACTATATAGGCTCTAGGACACTATTCTCAGATATTAACTTTGCCACAGAGATTACTTAAATACATAAATATAATTAGATAGATGATTGATATAGATAGATGATAGATAATGATGATAATAAAAAGATAGATGATAGATAGCTGATCGATAGTTATAATAAATACATAGATCATAGATATTAAAGTTGGAAATGAGGTGTAGTGGGTTGTGTGTATATGCTTATTTGTATGTGGTTTTAACAAAAACTACAGCATCTATGTAAAAAATATCTACCTCATATTTGTGAACAATGTGCTTTGCTTATAATTTTAGGAACTATACTTGATGACAATTCTAGGAACCACATTTGATGGCCTCTAATATGAAGTTCTGTAAGAGAATATTCGATCAAATATTCTCTTATAAAAATTTCTTTATCTTAAAGAACACTTACACTATCTAATGAATTTTGTTTCTTGCATTTATCAAACCTCTTCCCAGAGGAGAGCTCATGTGCTAGTTATGTTCTCAATGGTTTAAAATAGAAAGTCACCTACCAGTCAGTGCATGATGCAGGGTTAGCCAGGGACCACCTAGAACAATCATTGTCCTGTTTTGCCTCATTTTATTTTTCTTTACCAATCTAATGTTATCTATCCAAAATAGCTAGAAAAAAATCCACTTCCCTCACATTATGATAAACAGGCTAAATCTCACAAGGTGTTTATTTTTAGTTTTACAATAATCCACTACATTTTTCTGTGACTTCAGTTTATATTAAAAATGTTTTAAGTCCATGTATAAAGATAAGTCACCACTTAATCTCCCCTTCCACTCTCTCTTTTGGATGAAGAACTTACTAAAAAATATAGTCAATAGGAATTCATGATTAGAGTTCACTCTTGTGATTAAGAAATTAAAAAAACACTTTGGGGATTATTTATTCCAAGTATAGCTGTGTTAGTTCTCACATATGCAAATATTAAGAGATCGTGTGAGAGAACTGTTGAAATAAAGGAAACAGAAATTTGACTAAGATAATGACAACCTGGTCCTTTTCTCAACCAGAATGCCAATTTCTACTTATCAAATACTGTCCCATCTCCTTTTTTTCAGCTATTTCTTGGCATCCATCCTCTGTAATTGCTAGTTTTTCACTCCAAGATTTCAATCTTGTCAGGCAACATTCACCAGTGTTTTAATGCTTGCATTGTACATGGCTCAAGAAACCATAATTAGCCTGATTTTTACAGAGGCAACTGTATAACAGTTATGCTATAGCAAATCTATACTGTCTAAAAACTGTGGGTGTTAAATACAAGGCAAAAAGAAAGAAAAAAAATTATAAAAACTCTACCTCCTTATTATTTACTTTTCCCCACAAAGAGCAATATTTATCCTGCCTGATGTCCAGTGACTGATTCATCATTAAAACATCTTCTAAAGACTTTTTAAAAAGATATAAAATTATTTAAAACCTCAAAGAAAAAAAAAGATTTTAAAACACATAAACACTAAGAAGTCAATTTGTCACTATGACAAAATGTACAAAACACTTGCTTAGAAGCAAAAGACTTTGGCTCCTCAAAGTTTTGATTTGGGGTAAGGCACTTACCTTTACTATATATCAGTGTCCTCTTTTATAATATAAAGATAATACCAGTTATATTAGCATCATAGAATTGTTGGGAGTATGAAATAACATAATGCCAGGATTAATCTATATTTAAATAGTATCAGAAATTTCTAAAAATCAGTTAAAAATAAGGATTAAAAAAAATAATGACAAGAAATAATGATCATCTTAAATTTTGTAATATTCGATTCTGAGATATACCATTATTTAAGCTATTTAATACCCATTTTGAGGATGGTTTAATAAATGTAGAGTCTTATTATAGAGTCTTCGAATTCAGAGGTTGAGAAATCCTATACGGGGTGGAGGTAAATTGAGAAATTATCCCCCTAGAACTAGTAATGTTACTCTATATGGGCAAAAATTGATTTTTGCAGATGTGATTAGATGAAAGATCTTGAGATGGAGAAATTATCCTGGATTAGCTGGGTGGGGCCTAGATGCAAGTTTCCTTATTATTGGAAGCAAAGGGAGATTTTACACAGAGAAGAGAAGGCAGTGTGACCATAGAGACGAAAGCTGGGACTAATGCAGATACAAGCTGAGGCTGGCAGTCACCAGGAGCTGGGAGAAGCAAGGACTGGAGTCTCCTTTGGAACACCCAGAGAAACTAATTGCAAAAATCTGGCCTCCAGAATGATGAGATAATATTGTTTTGTTGTTATATTAAGCTACTAAATTTGTGGTAATCTGTTGCACCAGGCTTAGGAAACTAATAGATGTACCTTAGCCTTACAGTTACCGGAAATCTTTGTATAGGAGTCCAGACAAACTTGCTTTATACAAAACATTGCTTCATAATAAATAAATTATGTGAAGCAATAGGCAGAGAGTAGGTGCTTATTAAGTATAAGTCTTTGTTCTCCTATTGAAAAGTATAAGAGCACGGTTTTACCAAATGGCTACCTTTTACTGAGAATGTAGCATTAGCCAAGTACTTTCTCAGTTTTATTTATTTATTTAGTTAGTTAGTGCATTAACTTCATTTCATTTTCACACTAATACTCTAATCCCATTTTTCAGATGAGGATGCCAACACACTGAGACATTACATAACTTGTCCAGGTCACACAGTAATTGGCAGAGCCTCAAGTTTAATCAGGGCAGTCTGGTTCAGAATCAATTTTTTAATTTATTATATAACAACACTGAGGCCCAATGTAACAGAACAAGAGAAAAATGTGATTCTCAAATGAGTTAGAGTTGAGAGGCATCAATATGAAAACAATGTAGATACTTGATCAATTTCTAAATTATATAATACACTAAAAAAAAACAAACACAAAATAACATGTAGCCACATTACTTTTGAAACTCCTTCAGTCCAGAGCCATGTGGATAGCAGTGCAGTGACACCTCCGGGCCTCAGGATATGTCTGCTGTAACTCTCCCAGGGAATCAAGATACGGAGATAATGAGTCTGTACAAAACTCCACATGACATATGTTACAGCCCTAATTAATGTGGCCTAAAGTCTGTCCTTCATCAGTGTAGTCAATTGTGTCATTCACCCAATCAATAGATGGTTACTGATTGAAGAATAGGTTCCAAAATCTCCTGCACTAATTCAAAGGTAAATAATACACACTTCCTGCCCTAAAGAAACCAACAATGTGACAAGAAATCTAGGTTGCCATTTTGTGTTTCCAAAGCACTTAATGACCCAGTCCTGCACATCTAAAATCCATTTTGTTTTCAGTGCTTATTTTAGACCATGGCAAGATAAATATTACATGTTTGGTGCTGTTTGAATCACTATTATTCATAAATATTATAGAGGTTTTATTTCTATCATAAATAGAGTATTTTCCTTGGTACATTTAGAATGATATTTTAAGGACAAGTGCTCTAGGATATTTTGTATTCTTCCCTATAGGCACAGAGCTAGGAAAGTGACCCTGTGAATATCATGTATGCATGTCATCCTATTCACATACCAGTTAAGATCTGAGTTCAGAATTCTATGTTACTCCTTTAAGAGTAGGGACACTGGAAGTATCTAAAGCAGAGTTTTCTCCTTCAATGTCTGTGAGTCTTCAGATCTTGAGATAATAAACAGAAACTTGCTGTATTTTTTTCCATGTAAAAGAGAGAAGACTGACATCTCAATTTTTTATTTTATTTTTTTTTTCAAGACAGTCTAATTCCTCTTTCTCAGAGCAATGTCAGAACACTTTGACCTGTTTTCTTGAAACAGACTGCATTGGTCAAGATCTTGTTTCGTATAATACAGGGAAACAGCTCATCCTCACCCTAGAGAAAAGAAAAATGCATTTCACCTCTACAGATCGTCTTTTATTTAACTTTAGAAACATTACCCAAAAGTGTCAAAATGTTAAGAGAAATTTAAAAAATTATTGCATACAATATTTATAAAATTTGAGAATTTCTTCTCTAAATTATAAACTCAATTTTTAAGGTATTAAAACATATCAATTTGTGAAGCAACAACACAAAAGAATTTTTAAATGAGAGACCTTTGTGACACTGAATTATGAACAAGTGCTAGACGCAGCAGCTTTTCTTATTGCACCATGGTGAATTTCTCATATTTAAGGACTAGTATACACATTTGCATTTTTATATGCCATGAAATGATATATGCAGCATACAAAAAATGAATAAAATATAATTTTTGTATCTGTCCCCAAAAATAATTATGGAGCACCATGCTTAGAACATTGTGCTCTGGGAAAGCCAGGATGGCTCAGCGGGTTAAGTGCTCACTTTGAAGCCCCAAGGACCAAGGATCGAATCCCGGTTCTGGCCCAGACGGACCCACATGCTGAACTGGGTGTGCTTCCTGAATGCAGTGAGGCCTCCAGTTCAGTTAAAAAAACAACAACAACATTGTGCTCAATGCCTTCAACATGAAATACTTTATTCATAAGAAGAACACACAAACAGATATAGGCCTCTTTTCAAACTCCTACTATATGCCAGGCACTATTTTACATGCTTTAAACATATTATTTCCAATTCCCTAACATCAGTGAGAGGTAGATAATTTTCATCCACAGTTTACCAATAGGATTCTGAAAGGTCACAAGGTCAGTACATTGCAGAATTTGAATTCCATTGTATGTATGACTGCAAGCTCTTTCTGTTCCTCAGTATGAAAGCATGGGCCTGTGTGACAAGAAGCAAATGAGTACTACAGTATATATCTAGAAGTCTCTTCAAAGTCCATCAGATGAAGTCTTGCAAACCCTAATGAACTTTATCAAGTGAAAAGGAAAGCAGTGGAATAGCAAAAGTATAACTGATTAACAAGACAGGCCAGATACTGTATACACTTAGGTAAAGCTCACCATTTCTAAAACTACGGTACTTAGAAGAGGTTAAAAGTCGTTGTGTTCAATTGAACAGGATTCTATAAACATAAGATCAAAAACATTATATAGATATAGATATAAATATAGATAGATATAGATCTCCACACATGCCTATATATATATATATATATATACTCATATATGTGCATATATCCATAAACACACACACATACATTCACACATGTACAACCCATCCTTTTCAGAACTACACTAGCAATAAATAGCAATAGAGGTGATAGAAAATACATAAAATAAACCATAAATACCTATTCCCCTACTCTTGTCTCGGCAGAATGCCTTGGGACCTTGAATACAGAGGTACAGAAGTCTTAAGTTCCTAGTTCACCATTTAAAAAAAAAAATCTACTTCAGAAATGACATTAGTGTTTTTTAGGACCAGTAGTAAGTGACTTCTCTCATATGAATGGTATGAAAATGTGTTCATTCATAACTCCTTTGATGCATTTGTACAACCTTCTTCCACTTCATCTATAAATTAGATTATTTATGCTAGAGGAGAAATGTGATCCTTCACTTAGATGCTAATATATGTGAAAGTGACAAGCCCAGTATCCTAAACATAAGAGAACTTTAATAAATTAAAATATAGTACCTTCAGTACACTAGTTCACAATTTCTACATAAATCTCAAAAGCCTAATCAGCGTTATAAAAAAGCAGCTGTTTATTTAAATATGATTTTAGTGGTGCTGAAAAGGTTCCCTTACATCTTACTATCTATCTCCCCATTACCTTTAATGTTTCTTAAAGGAACTATTCCTTTCTGTTCTAAAGCCATTTTAGTCTTTAAAAGACTCATATTAAAAATTACCTGCCACTAGGGCTTCTACTGTCTGATATGTAGAGGGAATTCTTTTTAATTCTTTTCTACTATGACAGCTGGCAAAGAATAATATTCTCTAGGAATAAGGTGTGGAACTTCTGCCCTGAGGTGATTGTAGAGCTGGCCGTTGAGTGGTATGGAGGGAGAGAAACAAAAACCAACCTCTTCTATTTCACAATATAGCCCAAGGCAACCCTGTTAAGTGACTTTATCATAAAGATATCTTGCTTGACAATTTCAAACCCTATGGCATGCTACTATGTAATACTCAGTACTGCTTTCAGGCTACTAGTCAATTATTGCTTCAGTGCACTGAATGATGTCCCAGTTGACTGAAGCAGGGACTATAATTCCCTGAAGAACCCAACTCACTCCAAAGGAATTATTTTACACCCTAGTAGAGTCTGACTCAGTAATGTCTGTCTTTTAACGGTCCACTAGAAGCTAAATTTGAGTAACAATATTCCACATATTGGTGCCCAAAAAAGGCACATGTTCTATCGCAACCTTGTGAAAATAAATACGTAGTCAATAACTTTGTGAAAATAAATCAAATGTAGCTTTGGAAATAAAACCTATAGTTGAAAAGAAAATTAGAGAGCTAAAAGATCTGAAAAAAATTACTGCACTTCAGAGATGGAAATCATAAAAGACAAGTTAAGAATGATGGAAAACCAAGAAAGTCTAATATATCTTAAAAAGATGTTTCCAGAAGAAGAAATTGAAAGATTGGAAAAGAGGCAATATTTAAAGAGATAATAGCTGATAATCCTTTTTCAAAATTGTCTATATCTATGAATTCTTAGCTTTAAGAAGCGCCAGATAAACAAGTTAAAAAGCTATAGCTATACACATATCAGTGAATTGATAGACTATGAGTGAGACAACAAAAACTTGATTGATAGCTGATTTTACAAAAGCAACCATAGAAGTTGGAAGGCAATGAGGACATAACCTCAAAATGTTATAAAAAATAACTGCCAGTCAAGTATTTTATTTCTTATTTCTTAATAAATATTATTCAACAGGGAGTGCCTCCTCCCACACAGACACAAAAAAGATTCGCAGAATTCACAAAGAGGCACAACCATTTGCTTTCACTAAAATAACTATAATACTAAACAATGTAGTTTTAGAAGAAGAAAACTGAAGTCAAAATTAATTAATACAATGCAAAATGCAAAGAGCAACAAAATTGATGGATGTGTGGGTAAATCTAAACAGGTATTAATGTGTAAAGTAATAATAAAAATAACTTGAAGAGATACATATAAGGTGGAACTAAAATAGTAGACCACTTCTCTTTTAGATAATATATACAATATTTACACCTAAAATGATGTAATGTCTTGGTTCTGCTTTAAAATATCTATTGACAAGTAGGAAGGGTAGGGAGAAATGAAGCAATATGGATAAAACAGGATGGAAATATATTGATAACTATTAAAGCTGAGTGAAGAGTACATTGGATTTATTACACTATTCCCTATGGTTTTGTGAGTATGTGAAAAATTCCATTATTAAAAGTTTAAAATAAAATATTAAAAACAATAATAGGGGAGGGGGGAGGGAGAGTAGGGGAGGGGGAGTAGGAGAGGGGATTGTGAGTGGGCACCAGATGTATGGTGATGGAAGGAGAGCTGATTCTGGGTGGTGAGCACATAATGCAACAATGCATAGATGATATAATGTAGAGTGTTACACCTGGAAACTAAGTAGTTGTTGCCAACCAATGTCACCCCAATAAATTTACCAATAAAAAAGCAATACAAATAAATCTTAAAAAGAAAAAAACTATAATATTTAAGATGGAAGGAAATATTAGGGTTTAAGAATTTTCTGTCCAGGGGAAGCTGGGATGGCTCAGCAGGTTGAGCACTCGCTTTGCAGCCTTGGAACCAAATGATTGAACCCTGGCCCCTGCCCATGCAGACCCATATGCTGAACTGGGGAGTGCCCCCAGTTCAGTTCTTGCCAGGGCCTATGCAGGAGACTCCAGGCCCAGTTCCTGCCCTGTGCAGCCCCGCGCCCACCTGTGGAGTGAAACTATATGGAAAACTAATGCTGTCAACTATGGGGACTGCTCTGGGCCCTCCCTTTTCTCTCTGTCTCTCTGTCTGTCTGTCTCTCTCCCTGTCAAAAAATAATAAAAAATAAATCTTTAAGAACTTTCTGTCCTGATATTTTGGCAGGAGTAGAGAAATACTTATTACCTATAGACTTTATTAAGTCAAGCATGATATGTTACAAGTATTAGGATAATTGTTAAACCAATAAATATAAAATATATAACATCCAAAAACACTAAAGAAAATAATGGAAAAAATAAAAGTCATCAAAACAGAAGGTAGGAGAAAAAAACAGCAAAAGAAAACCATGATAATCAGAAGGCACAAGTAAGGTGATAGAAATAAATAACACTAATAGTTATAGTTGTAAATAAATTAATCTATTAAAATATAGATCTACATCTGGATTAAAAAAATATATATCCTAATATAGTCTGGTAAAAGAAGCCACAAAATGGTTGAAAATAAAAAGCAAATACTTGGCAGAATTAATTTATTTTATAATAGACTTTAAGGCTAAAGAAATTATTATCAATAAAAAGGAGCATAACATAATGAGGGGGGAAAAAAGTCCTTAGGACAAAGTCCTAAACTCATCCTTGACATTTTGATCTTTTGCATTACAAATCCAAACCATCAGTAAATTCTTTTGGCTTTATCCTCAGAAGTTCCCAGAGCCAAACCACTCTCATTACCTCCACCTCTATCATCTTTCCCCTTTATTATAATAATAGCTTTCTGATGGTCTCTTGCTTCTGCCCTCGATCTTTCAGTCTGTCCTCAATGCAGTAGACAAAGTGATCCTGTTAAAATACAAGACATGGGGAAGCCGGGATGGCTCAGTGGGTTAAGCGCTCACTTTGCAGCGCCGGGGACTGAGGATCGAATTCCAGCCCCGGCCTGTGTGGACCCATATGCTGAACCGGGGAGTTCCCCCAGTTCAGTTCTCTCTCTGTCTCTGTATCTCTCTCTCTCTCTCTGTCAAAAACAATTAAAAAAAAAAAGTACAAGACATATCATATCATTCCTCTGCTCAAACTTCCCAATGAATCCTCACTTCACTCAAAATAAAAATCCAAAGGCATTAAGATGGCTTTCACGGAACTTTTCAATCTGTTTGCCCTATTACTTCTATGAATTTTCTCTTATTACTTTCTCTTATACTAACTCCACTCCAACCACACCTCCGTGCTATTCCTAGAAGAATGCCATCCAGGGCATGTGCACTTGCTATGCCTTCTACCTAGTAACTTCTTCCTCCAGATCGCTAACACTATTACTTACTTCAAGTCTTTGCTGAAATAACACCTAAGTAAGACCTTCACTGATCACCTTATTTAAAATTACAACCATCACCCACCAACATATCTTGCTATATGAATACTTTTTCCATAGTATACTTAACACCATCTAACATATCTTTTTTTTTTTCTAACTTAACTTCCACAGCAGAAAGTCTTTTTAAAAATTTATTTGTATTGGGTTTTTTTTTTTAACTGAACTGGGGGCCTCACCACATTCAGGAAGCACACCCCAGTTCAGCATGTGGGTCCACCTGGGCCCGAGCCGGGATTCAATCCTCAGTCCTCGGGCCTCCAAAGCGAGCGCTTAACCCGCTGAGCCATCCCAGTTTTCCCTATTTTTATTGTTTTTGACAGAGAGAGAGAGAGAGAGCAAAGGGGGAGGGCCCAGAACAATCTCCATAGTTGCACATCATTAGTTTTCTACAGTTTTCATTCAACAGGTGGGTGCAGGGCTGCACAGGGCAGGAACTGTCTGGGGTCTTCCCCCATGGGAGGCACATCCCAGTGAAAAATGAACTGGGGGCACACCCCAGTTCAGCATATGGGTCCTCCCAGGCCAAGGCCAGGATTCAATACTTGGACCCCAGGACTACAAATGAGTGCTCAACACTCTGAACCATCCCATCCATCATCCACTATCTAACATATCTTGTCATATGGAAACTTTTTCCATAGTATACTTATCACCATCTAACATTATACATATGCATATACATTATGTATACATTTTTACATATGTACCTGTTTATGTACACACCATATATATGTGTGTGTGTATAAACACATATTGTATGTATATACATATATACAAATATACATATTACTTTATATTGTTTGTAGTTTTTCTCTTATCAGTAGAATGTAAGCTCCATGTAAACAAAATTTTTTTCCCTCTTTTTTCACGAGTATAGCCCTAGTCCCTTTGAAAATCTCTGATACTCAATAAAATTTGTTAAGTGAATGAAGAATGAATTGATTCGCCTAAAAGATATAATACTTCTGAACTTACATTTACCTAACAACATAGCCTTAAAAAGTTAAAGACAAACTAAAAATATTTACAAAGAGGAAATATTTGGGAATTTAAAAACATGGCTCAAAGACAAAAAAAGACATTATTTTTGAGTGATAGAAAAATTTAGAGCCAGATAATAATAAATGGAGGTTTTCAAAATTGGTAATGCACACAGTCACCTGACTTACAGCAAGGAGCCAATGCAATTAAGGTACAAAAGGTGGTCTTTTTAATAGATAGTACTGAAGAAATTAGATGTCTCTTTGAGTATTATAACCACAGACTAAAACTAAATCAGAGCTAGTTATAGAGCTAAATGTGAAAGCCAAAACAATCAAGTTTCTAGAAAAAAAAAAAGGATATCTTTGTGATTTGGAGATAGACAAAGAAGTTAAGTCATAAAATGTACTAACTAAATTGGACTTCATAAAAATAAATAATATCTGCTCCTTGAAAGGTACCATTAAGAAGGTGAAGAAACTGACTGCACATTGGGAGAATACATTTATCAACCAAGGATATATACTCTACAAATCAGTTATAGCTGGATCACATAACTATATTTTCAATTATTTAAAAAGAAGACAATCCAATTTAAAAATGGGCAAAATGCTTTAGCCTATACTTCACAGAAGAGAATATCAATATACTGAATAAATATATAAAATGGTACTCAAAATCATTAGTAATCAAAGAAATGAAAATTAAAGTAACAGGAGATATCACATATCCAACAAATGTCTAAAATTTAAAAGATTGACACTACCAAATGCTGGGAAGGATGAAAGTCAACTGAAATCCTCTGAGATAGCTGGATGAAATGTAAATTGGCACAACTTCTTTGGAAAACTGCTTGGCAGTACCTTTCAACTAAAGTTGAACATTAACGTAACTCTCCAGATACAGCAATTCTACTCTTCAGTATTTAACCAAAGGAAATGAGCAAAGAATATGATTGCCTATGTATAAATGCCTATAAAAGTTTATTGACACATTAGTAGAACAAATAATACAGTTCAGCATTGTCTGGATATAAAATCATAGCCAAAAAGCAAATATATTTCTATCTACCATCAATAAATGCTTAGAAAATATAATATTTAAAAGCTACTATTTATAATAATATAGACACCTCTAGGTCTCTGTATACCCAATATAAAAATTATCTATAAATAGATCTATAAAATATCTGTAAATGACTCTGATTTTATATATATAAATCTATAAATAAATCAAACAAAAAGATAAATAAGAACAGTATAAAAATTGTATTAGTGAAGTACATAAAGAAAAGCTAAATTGATAGAAAAATATATCATAGTCACAAATGAGACTTGATGGCATTTCTATGCATATTAATCTATAGACTCAATACTATAAAGAGGCTTTTCCCAAAATTTGGCTTCCTATCACTAAAATTCATAAGGAAGAGGAAAAGAGCAAAACTAGACAAGATAATTTTGAAGAAAAATAGTTAGGGGGTGCTCACTCACAATGTATTAAAATGTTCTATAAAACTACAGTAAGTTAAACAGTGACATTGGGATACTGATAGCTTCCATTATCCACAGATAGGTTCTTAGGCTATTGTAAACACATATTAAATTAGAGTTATTCATAGCTAACTAATATACATGTAAACACACAATTTCATCAATAATCAGGAAAATATTATAAACCCAGGAGGTTTATAAGGGAAATTTCTTAAATCAGATAACTCAAAGTCATGCCAGACATATTAGAAAATAATTTATTTTATACAATAATGGTGATGTTCTAAAAGTAATATAATCAGTTTATAAAGCAACTTGATAATACCTAGAGAAGGGGAATATGACTATCACCCATGAGTCAACAATTTTACTCTTACATAAAGCCACATGTTCATTAGAGCTCAGTTGGTAAGATGTGGAAACAACCTAACTGTCCCTCATTAAAAAAACAAATTCATAAATTGGCATGTTAGCAAAATGGAATATTAGGCAGCTTTTTAAATAAATGCAGTGCTACATAGATAAGTCTCTAAAAACAATGTTAAAAGGAAAAAAAATTGCAAAAAAATATGGTGCTCTTTATTTCCATTTCCAAAAACATGCAATGTAAAGCAAATATTGTTTTAAAACTTCATATATAATAAATATTAAAAAAACATGCATAGGAATGCTAGACACTAACTTTGGAAGAGAAGCTAACTCTGGGAAGTGAAGGGGTAGGATGGCTTAGATTAGCAATAGAGATGATAGATAGAGATAGAGAAAGAGACAAAGATACATACAAATGGATAAGATAGTAGATCTATGCATAGATATAGATAGATATGGTATTTGTTTATAAAAGAATGAATAAATGTTTTGGCAAAAAAATATGAATCTATGTAATCTCAGTGATGGGTATGTAGATATCTATATAACCTTCTATAGGTTTCTGTTGTTTCAAGTATATCATAATTTGAATATTTGAGTAGTAGCTATTATAGAATCATATCTGGCATTAAAATTATGTGCTTCTCCTCAGCAGTCAACCCACCACACAATAGTGCTTTATTGAAATCTCAAAGGGAAAGAGTCCATCTGAAGGTTTTTCCTTGTCTTTTAAACTAAGGTTTGTCTACTTGAATTCCCGTATTTTCCGGCGTATAAGACGACCCCCTAATTTTACAGTTAAAACATAGGTTTAGGCCTATATTCGCTGTATAAGACTACAGCCTCGTGGCGGGTAGTCTTATACAGTGAATATAGGCCTAATTAGAGGGTCGTCTTATACGCCAGAAAATACGGTATATTTTAGACTCCATGCATCTGCACCATCCTTCTGCTTCATCAACCAATCTTTCCCTCCCCACCTCACACCACACTTCAGAGCTTTACTGCATGCAGGTGAGAACACTGCAATGGTAACCAGACCTTAAATACTCTTCAAACAACAAAGCAGATTTTTTAAAATAACACATAGCATTTGTCTTTGCTACTTTCAGTTTTTTTGCTTAACAAGACGGTTTCGAGGTCTATCCATGTTGTCACAAATGGCTCTATTTCATCCTTTTTTATCCCTGAGTAGTATTTCATTGTGTAAATGTACCACATCATCTTTATTCAGTCATCTATCAAAGGACACTTTGGTTGTTTCCACAACTTGGCCACTGTGAACAGTGCTGCAATGAACATTGGGGTATACATATCTTCGTAAATTAAGGTTTTCAAGTTTTTTGAGTAGATACCCAGAACAGGGATTGGTGGTTACCTGAGGGTAAAGGAGAAGGTGAGTGAAAGAAAGAGTGGGGGGAGTCGGGAGGGGGCACCAGATTTATGGTGATGGAGGGAGAGCTGACTCTGGGTGGTGAGCACATAATGCAATATGTAGACTATGTAATGTAGAATTGTACACCTGGAACCTATGTAATTGTTACCAACCAATGTCACCCCAATAAATTTAATTTAAAAAAGTGAAAAAAAAAACAAAAACACATAGAACTCATTTAGGAAATTAAGGCAGGACTAGTCAAGTCCTCACAACATGCTAAGTATGTCTATACAAGGCTTCTGGTCCAACTGCCTTCCTATACCTTAGTCATTACTCTATTTGCTATTAAAAGTAGATTTCACTTCTTAAATGAAAAGAAGAGAGGGGGTAAAAAAATAGCACCCAGAAGCTTACTGCTGTCTTCAGATAGTATCATCAAGACTCTAATTCTCTTCAGTTTAGAAATTACTTTTTCAAAAGTTGGAGGTTTTCAAGATTATGACAGTCATTGGGTTAAATGCCTGAGCGATTTGCCACTAAGGAACCACAATAGCCTACTATCTACAGAATAAGAAAAAAAATCTACTATTTTTCTAATTAGGTAGTAAAATATCTAAATTCCAAACAAGAGAGTTTGAATTAGAAAAACACTGAATAGTAGGTGTAAAATTGATCAACTGTAAGTGACATACTCGAGAAGCAAATATGTATTTCAAGTTACATCAAAATTTTATTTATAACACAAGTCAGCTAGCAGTCAACACAATCAATTGGGGATTTGTGAGTAAAAAGAAAAAGAAATAAAACTGGCACTTTTAACCTAATTTTCTCATTATATTAACTTAAAGTATTTATTTAAATTTTATTTACATAGTACAACATATTGATTATTTTACTATAATAACTCATCTTATTTTTAAAAGCTGCCCAAATATTATACTTAGGTTAACTTGTTTGCATTGACTTGCATTGAATTGCCTACAGTTTCTTTTTTCTTCTTCTTTTAAACACTAAACACTGAACAGACCAATTCTACAACATCACAGGTGAACAAAACAATTATCTTCATATAAGAGTGATGCAGTATTTATGACCTATGTTTGCTTATGTTCTGCACTGAGTTTCTATATTCATCAGCAAGTACATTTTTGAGTGAGTATCCTATATTTTGATTTCTCTTTTTGTACTACATAGCTTTTTAAGCTAAGTGAAATTCTGTCTAATATGTGTAGGGAAAAAATGTCAGGGCAAAATTATATTTTCTAATAGTCTGATATGAATTTGCATATATATGAATCAATAACAGCTACTGGATACATTTGAACATTGTGTTAGTGTGATTTTTTTTTTAAGCTTCACAATTTCCAGAGAAACTCGTAACTGGCAATGTATCCTCGTTTCTGTTGTATTATTAAACAAACATCACTAGACATTCGCCCAAAGTATTTTTGTTTCCCTTAAATTCTACAGTGAACACAAGCATGAATTTTTACTGGAAAAGGAGATGCTAATAATTTTTTTTAGCTTTGCAATCCATTGAAATCCCTGCAATATATTTCACTGTCAAAAACATTCACTGCTGTGATTTCTGTAAATGGAAAGCAAGGAACACATTTTCTAAATGTAATAGCACTTTAACTTAAAACATGTCCCTTATTTTGGGTATTGAGATAAATTGTGAGGGGAAGGAGAAGGAAATGAATTGTTTGCACAGTTACTTGAATAGTTGTATTTCTGAAGAATAAGATACACAATTAACTGAGTTTCATTTATAGAAGCTTAGTATACTTTCTACCTCTATGACATCATTTTTCTCTTATTTCCTGTGATTCAGAATTGGATTAAGTTATGAGAAGAGCAACAAGCATTTGCCCAAGAAATTAGTCTACAGGTGAACAAAATTTTCTCAGAGCTATAAAAGATTCTCTACAAGTTGTGTGACAGACACACATAAGAAGAAAACTAGAAACACAAGACAGTTTATTATACAAATCAAGGGAGGAGGTACATACTGGGTATAATAAGGAATAAACAAAGCCGTATATGTAAAACACTGATCCTTTTGTTTATAATAAATTATCAAATAATACCTTAGAAATGGAGCTCAAATCAAAAACCAGGTGTAGAGAGGTCAATTTCAAACTGACGTAATTGACTGAGGTCAATTTCAAACTGAACTTGAATAGCTCCTACATTCTAGGAATGTTGTGATGACTACCACACCAATTTTAAATATGAGGGAATAGCTTCAGAGGAATTCAGTAATTTGTCCAAGGCTGCAAAGCTAATTTTTTTTTATTGTTAAATTTATTGGGGTGACATTGATTGGTAACAATTAGATAGTTTCCAGGTGTACAAATCTACATTACATCACCTACGTATTGCATTATGTGCTCACCACCCAGAATCAGCTCTCCTCCCAAACTATTGAGTGTGTCCATAGGTCTCCGTGTCTTTGTTACTTTCAGTTTTATATTCCACCTATAAGTGAGGTCTTGTTTCCTGATTCTTTCAGTCTCACTTATTTCACTTAATAAGATGGTTTCAAGGTCCATCCATGTTGTCACAAATGACTGTATTTTATCTTTTCTTATCGCTGAGTAGTATTCCATTGTGTAAATGTACCACATCTTCTGTATCCAGTCACCTATCAGAGAACACTTTGGTTGTTTTCATGACTTGGCCACTGTGAACAGTGCTGCGATGATCATTCAGGTACAGATACCTTCGCAGAGTAAGATTTTCAGTTTTTGGGGGGGGGGGGTAAGATACCCAGTGGAGGGATGGCTGGATCATATGGCAATTCCATTCCTAATTTTTTGATAATCTCCATACAGCCTTCCATAGTAGTTGTACCAGTTTACATTCCCACCAGCAGTGTATGAGGGTTCCTGTTTCTCCACAGCCGCTCCAGCACTTGTTGTTCCTTGTCTTGTTGATCACAGCCATTCTAACAGGCGTAAGATGGTATCTCATTGTGGTTTTTATTTGCATCTCCCTAATTGCTAGTGAAGTGGAGCATTTTTTCATGTATCTGTCGACTGTTTGTATGTCTTCATGAGAGAAGTGTTTGTTTAGGTCTTCTGCCCATTTTTTAAATTGGATTGATTGTTTCTTTGTTGTTGAGTTGTACAGGTTCTCTGTATATTTTTGATATT
>PVKE010024496.1:0-23760 GCA_004027555.1 Craseonycteris thonglongyai | reverse complement strand
TATGTTAATATTAAGTTTTATACAATTTTTTCACCTGTAGGGTCAAATGTCTACCACCAGTGTCAAAATATTGAACAGTTCCAAAAACCCACAGAAAAACAGAGAAATCCCTTGTGTTAGCCTTTTATAATCTGCCATGAGATCACACACCCCGTCTCTCTAACCAGTAGCAGCCATCAATCTCCTCTCCATTGCTAAAATTGTGTCATTCCAAAATGTTGTATCAATGGCAGTATACAGTATACAATCTCTTGGGATCAGCTTTTTTCACTGAGCAGAATTGCCTGCAGATTCATCCAAGAAGCTGCACCCACCAACAGTCCATTCCTTTTTATTGCTGAGTAGTACTCCACAGCATGGAGGCACCACCATTTGATTAACCACTCACCTACTGAAGGACATCTTAGCTCACTCCAGCTTTGGGCTATTAAAAATAAAGATATAAACATTCCTGCCCAAGTTTTTGCATAAACATACATTTCCATTGAGCTGGGATAAATGCCCAAGAGTGAAACTTGCCTTATGGAAATTGCATGTTTAGTGTTTAAGAAACCGACCGTTTCCACAGTGGCTATACCAGCAACGTCTTTATATCAATGTATTTTGCACAGAGTGCGTCCTAACACCTTATGATGCTCATGAGAGTGTCAGAAGCATTTAACTGTTCCACATATACTGTAGAATAATACGAAAAAATCTTGTTTGCTCATCACTCCTGGGAAGAAATACCTGAAAACTACCCACTGCTTTATATGCCAAGTAGAAGCCACTAATTTTAAAAGAGTTTTATAGTATAAAAAGAACGTACTTTCTTCTTGCAGACGAGCCATGATCTGCACATCAGTGAGGTCCTGTAACTTATATCCCATGGAGATAGAATCATCTTCCAATTCTGAAGTACTCAGCTCACTGTCTACAGATGACTGGGGACTGAGAGGGGAGCCCCTGGAGGTGTAACCTACAGACAAAGGAAATGTGTTTATTATTTAGCCTAAAGAATTGATCTAATCATGCTTTATAATTCATGTTACTAACAATCAGCAATTTTTGTCCTGTTTTTAGGTCACCAAAAAGCAATTAACACATCACCATTTAATGGTAAGACAATAAACACATCCTCATGTCTTCGTGATTCATAGATATACACAACCATTTTTCTGTTTTTTCAAATTCGACATTCATAATTTTAAAAAATTGTGCTATACACTAAAAAAACTGTTAAGACCATAGATCTCATGTTACGTTTACCACAGTAAAAAAAAAAAATTAATTCTAAAATCTGCATTCCATTAGATAAGCATATATCTAAGAGCACTGCATAAGAGTGCATGTTCACTTTCAATTAATAATCAGAAATGCTTGTCTCTGATAGTAATTATTATATATTTTAAAATTAATTTTAATCTCATCCATTTTTCTTAAACAGGTACAAACAATAGTGCTATAAATAAATAAGAATATCACATATAAAAGGCACACATACACACACAGGAACTTATACAAAACCTTCATAATTGAGAGTAGTCAGTCATAGCAGACTTGTAGTAACTCATAGAAGTGAGAAAGCAATGGTTTGAAATAAGAGAACCAAAGAAGATAGGACCCAAAGAAAGAAAACTGCAAGAATGGAATCACACCAATGCTGAGGTAAATAAGGAAATGGTGAGACCTTCCTTCATCTCATAAAAATCTACTATGACTATTTTTTCTAGGTAGCCTGGACTGTGTAAAAAGCTACCAAAAGAATAAAATTTAAAAGAACAAGATACATAGCAGGATTGTATTCTTGAATCATAATAAAAAGTATCTGAACTGTGTTTGCCATGTAATTCTGAAAGCACAGTAGGCATTTGGAAACATGTAATTATATACGTACATACATTTTTGCTAACTAGGGAAGACCACCTACTACACACAATTGAGAGCAGATTAATGGTGTAAAGTATAAATCAATACTAGTCTTTTTTGTACCCAAAGTAAGTGGGCAGCACAAACTCCCTATTATGATAAGATTTACCCTCAGGCCTTTCAGTGAAAGATGGATATTTAAGCTGTGTTTAGTGACTGAATGACAAAGCAAGCAGCTAATCAAGAAGTTGAAATATTACCTGTTCTTTCAGGTGTTAGTATTGCTTTATTTGAGGTTTTAGAGAAGCTGGGTGTATTAATGCCATTGCTATAAGGGCTGAGTCTTGCAACAGGACTATAAGGAAAAGCCAGTGAGACATTTGAAGAGAAGAGACTCCGCCATCGGCTAGCTGTCACAGAAGCAGAAAATAAACAGCAGCAGTTAGCTATACGGAAGCAGGCGTTGATTTGTCAGAGGGAGAAAGGGAAGCGGTTAAAAAAAAAAAAGAAAAGACAAAGCAACTTTTCATAAGAATATCTCAACTGACTTCCATTTATCTAAGGAAAAAAAAAAAGACAATTTGTGAATCAAGGTTCTATTTATACCTCCATTAAGAAAAAGTAAATCTATCCTACCTTGATTAAAGCCAATATACCTGCATAACATGAAACTCTGTTTTGAATTTCTCCTTTAGAAATGTTCTCTATTTTTTATTTTTGAGCAAAGGTTTAAGTATTTTGTAATAAATATAAAGCCAGTGTCAAAAGAAAAACACAAACTTACAATTTTTACAAACTGTGGGAAATGTTCTTAATATTAAATTAACCATACACAGACTTGTATTTTTTCCTAAGGCTAATTTTCAACCCACTTAATATCAGAAAATGATAAAAAAAAATTTTTATGCAAACTTAAGTTATGCAAGAAACTTTAAATTAAGTGACTTGCGTTTTTGACTAGCCTTTAATCCAAACCTAGATTTATGCAAAAATGAAACAAAATCACAGAAGGGCATATACACCGAAGTTTAATAAAGCCAGCTACTTATAATGGCAGGTACACAGACTAATATGTGATCTCTTTGTTTTTCATTTCATAAAAAAATATTTTCCAAATTCTTCGTATTGAACATATATTACTTATATAACATTTAAAGATATGATTCTATATACTATTACTTTAATACTATAAAATAAGAAAAAAGAATTTTACGTGCAATGGACAGATGACTTAAAAGTAAGAATCTAATTCTTACATTATCTTCCCTGGCCTAATTAATGTATCTTCCTCTTCCAAAATTACCAACCCCCTTGCTATTTCTAAGTCCTTGGAATCATGGAAAAAGACCCCAAACTCAGGTTAAAACCTGAGTAAGTCACACCAAACATGACGTCCTCTCCCTTCAGGGGGCACAAATTACTGTGCTAGTCAAAACCCACTTTCCTAAAAAGTGATCATTTAAAGATTTAGGTACTAAGCAAGATGAGAGGGAATAAATAAAAACTACAAATTAGGTTAAACTTCACTTTAAGCGATACATAGGTTTGTATTTGCTGGAAAATTGACAAAACTTGAAGAAACATGTATGAAAAGGACTGCTTTAAGTTAAAATGCATTTCCCCAAATCACTTCTAATGAGCAACGCTAATGAGCAGTCCAGCAGTGGAAAAGTGCTTAAAAGTTGGCAGTGGGGTGTAGAGAAAGAAACTGTGGGATGTGGGTAGGCAAGAAAATAATCAACTCTAAGCTGTGACTCTTAAAATACTTGTAAAATATCACCAAGGTTATTTTAAAACAGCAAAATGTTTTCCATTCCAACAACTATATAAAAATATTTTCCATACGCAGGTGACAGGTGGAGGCAAGGCAACTTCTACATTCACGAAGGTGTTACACTTTCACAGAATTCTTAGGTTTCAGGAAGAGGACGTGCTACGAAGCCTCATTCCTGACACCAGTCCCATCACTGGTGCAGCACGTAATAACTGCGGTTAAGCTGCCAGCTCCTTAACTTCTATAGAAACCTGATCCCAATACACACTGAAAGACGGGGTTAATAGGCAGCACACACTAGGCAGCTGTCCTCACATCTTCAACTTCTATTCAAAGTTTCTCATTAAAAATTCTATATTAGAAAAAAAAGACCAATAGTTCTTTGTGACTGCTAACTTGCTTAACAGATGATGTCATTTTATACCAGTCTGATCACTTGCCAGGCACCTTACAGTGACTGCGTGTTCTCACTCCCAGATGCAGGCGACAACGCATCCCAAGTAAACAGCATTCATTACTCTGCACAATAACCACTGTGACCCAGCCTCCCCGCACAATGGCACCGTGATTGTGGCTATGACAGCAAGATCCCAACTAGGCACACAATTAGCATCTATTTCGAGAAAAAATGCTCTGCATTGTCCTTTAGCCTGGAGGCTTTTAAGCAGAGGGAGGAGGATTACTGTGGAGGCAAGCTAGCCAAACAAAGATGCTATATTGGTGCCCAAGGTTGTGGTGGAGGAGAGGGGAAAGGAGCGGAAGCCATCACATCCTACTTATTCCTCACTATGTAGCTGAAGCACTATAGCAGGAAGCATTTTACAGAGAATAAAACAAACAAAAAGAACTTTTCATAGGGTAATTTTCTGTTTTTCAATCAATTAATTTAATGTTTTATATATATATGGATGTTAAATTATTTGAAGCGCAATGATGATGAAAATGACCCTAAGAAAGGACTAAGACAACTTTGCTAAAGGAGAAAATGAGGGATAAACTTCTGAACAACACTTAGTAGTTTTCCATACTTCTACTCCAAAGTTCTAGCTATAAGTAAATAGACTTCTCAAACTTGATGGTGGCACGGATTATGTATTTTTTCATTTAACTGCAACCCCTAGAATAACAGATTGCTGGGCCCAAATATAATGATGCATTGACTGAACTTTGTATCATATGTGGCATTTTCTTTCACAAATGCCTTAAGTTAAATTGTCTCCCATGACCCTGCTTTTCTGCATGCTATCTATAATTGTTGCAACTTGCTTAATGAGAATTTGCCAATCCTTACCAGATTATTGCAATCTGTTCCACAAACTTCCAGCCACCAACAGTCCTCAGCAAGCCTGTTCTTAACATTACTACCAAAGTTGTTAATCATATCTTCCATTATTTCCTTCCCTTAAATTACTACAGAGCTTTTCATCAAATACAAGATCTGAAAGGTACTGTAGATCATCTCATTGGCACCCTTATCCACTGCCAAGTATCCATGCCCACCTCTATAGAGTGTTTCTGAAACTTCTGAAACTTATGAATATACTTGTACTTGGTTATTCTACTTTGCCTCCCTGTCTAATGAGCATTCTATTTATATAAATGATATAAATTACTAAGTTGTGCACTGATGGGTGGATGGATGGATGGATGGATGGATAAATAAATGTCAGTTTCCAGTAGTGATCCAAATATCTTTCATAGATACGCTCAGTACGTAGTTCCCTGCCTCACAATCTTTCTGGGAAGTCTGCCTGCCCCCTCTGCTCCCACCTGCTTTTTAAAATTCGCTTCTCTATTCACTTGAGTAGGCACCCACCATGCTGGCTTTAAACTACCAGAGGCTAAATATACTGAGATGTTAAATTATGGTTACTGTTGTCTCCTCCTTCGCACTCCAATTTCTAAAGCCCAGCTAGTGCAGAAGACAGGCAAGTAAGCTATGAGTATGATGTGACATGGTAAGGGCACTGGAAGTATCATGACGTACACTCAGAGCAAGGTGAAGAAAATGATTCATTCTGAGGACATCCAAAGACTTCACCAGAAGGCATTATGTTTAACATGGCCCTCTGAAGGTTGAGGAGTCTACTCTCAGGGAACAATGCCATTGTAGACAGAAATAATACATGCGAAGGCATGGAGGCATGAAGAGCAGTGTGTGTTCAGCGAATGGCAAATATATTTAGGACTGAAGCACAGGGTATACAGAAGGCTGGGGAGTTGGTAGGATCAATGTTTGCACTGTCACATACAGTATAAGCTTTAATATTCAATTAGTGTTTTGACTGAGAGGGAGAAAGGCATGACCACATACCGGTATATATTTTATGAAGGCAACATAAATAGCCACATACATGATGGATGAATTGGCCAGAAACTGATGGCTGGGAGACTAGTTCGAAGGCTTCACATTAGAACTGGTGAAATGTCACAAGGCACTGAACTAAAGCACCAGCAGAACATTAGCTGAGAACATGTGAAGCCACATCTGAACTCAGGTGGAGATACCTGGTGACCCAGTGACACAAGGAATGAAAAAAAGGAAGCCAAAGCTAAAACCATGGTTTCTAAAACACTTAAGACAGGGAACATGAGATAAGCATGCTTACGTGAAAGAAAAAAAGGAGCTGAATTCAAGATAGTTAGAGGACACGCCTATGCGTTGGTGTCCAGTAAGGAGTTAAGGGTTCAGGGAAGAGGGCTAAGGAGAAAGAGATCAAGGCATATCAACAATCAGATGTTAAATTAAGCCACAGGCATCAATGAAGTCATCCAAGGAGAATGTAAAGAAGGAAAATAGAAGGGGCATAAGGAAGGAACATTTAAGAGTGGATAAAGGGAGAATCAGTAAAGCAGATTGACAAAGGCCATTCAGGAGGCTCAAGGATCAGCCCCAAAAGAATAGAGATCATGAAAGAGTTGACATGGAAGCAGTAGTGAATAGTGGGAATTACTGCAGAGAGGTTCTATAGAGTGAAAACTAAAAAAAAGGCTACGGACTAGAACAACTGATCATTTAGGAGAGCAGATTAAACGGAGTTAAAGCAAAAACCAGTACTAATAGGTCAAACAGACATATGATGAGGAAGAAATGACTCTTTCTGGAGAAACGTAGCTATAAAATAAAAATAGCATTGCAGCTAGAGGAGCAAGAAACTCAAGGGAGGACAATTTTAAGGATAAAGGAGACCTGCATATTTATAGAACACGGAGAACAGAAACCATGAAGAAAAGAATCTACAAAAAAGAGGAAGATCCTGGGGATTAAAGGAAAAGATCCAGACAGATGAGGTAGAAGAGGTAAGGAGGAGGGCACAGCCTTGGAAAGAGGGTTATTTCTTCCCCTGAAACACAAGAAGATAGTGAGAATGTAAGCAACACAGGAGATGATGGTGGGTTCTATGGCCTGTAAGTGCGAAGGTAATAAATACGCTGAGAAGACAGGGGCTGGGATAAAGAACTTGTGAAGTAGTAATGGCCTGGCCTAGAGCAGGAAAAGTAAAAATGATTGTCTAGGGGAGTCGTTGTTACAATTAAAAACAAAACAAAAACCCCCAGTGACTGAAGGTTACCTGCCACTGGGAATTTTAGAAATTTATGGTAAGGTCCTGGTAAGAAGAGTTAGATAGTGGTCTAAAAGGGTTAGATGTCTGTATTCAATGCCAGGGAAAGTCAAACATCATAGCAACAGGCTAACATAAATCCATAGACATGTCTGAAAAGGGCCAGCTAGTAAATATTTCAGGCTTTGCTGGCCATATGGTCTCTGTTGCAACTACTCAACTCTGTACTCATAGATTAAGCAACCATAGACAATACACTAATGAATGAACATGGCTATGCTCGAAGAAAACTTTATATACACTGAGTTGCATTTCATAAAAATTGTAAGTCATGAAGTATTTTTTTGATTTGTTTTCAACCACTAAAAACGTGAATAGGGCCATTCAAGAACAGGTAGAAGGCCAGATATGGCTGTAGTTTGCCAAGCGCTGGGCTAACATACAGACTCGTTTGTAATCTTCACTCTGAAACTTGCAGAGGATTAGAATTCTGCTGCAAGGGTATGCCCAGTATTGAGACATAATAATGACTGATAATAGCATGCAGACTTCTTTACTGCAATTTTTCACAGCATTATAATAAAGACCAACAAAAGACTAAACGGACACTGGACTAAGAATCCAGATACCAGAGCCCCAGTCTCCGTCCTGCCACACGCTAGTAGTTCTGAGAGTCAGAGCTCGACAATGTAACATCTTGAGGTTGCAGTGTTCTCATTTGAGAGAAAAAGAAAAAGGTATTGTCAGAGGGTAACCAGGTAGAGTTATAAAGCATTTTTTTAAAAACTACTGAAAAGTTACAAGTTGGAGTAAAAACATCCTCTAAATTCTGAGGGAAAATGTTCTAGAAGGTGAGAGAAAGCAGAGTCAGAAAATGTCAACTTTTTCACTTTTCCCTAATTCTTAGGCATTTTAACCTGTCTTCTTAAAAAGACCAGCATTCTTTTTACACTGCAGGTCATCAAAACAATTTCATAAACTTAACTCAAACGGTACCAACTCAGGGACAAAACACTAAACCTTCAATCTTCAATAATCAGAATAGGTCAACAGTTCTCACTTATTTATCCAAAAACTATCTCAGAGGAATTAAATGTCCCACGTGCCACAAATTTTAACAATATGGGTTCTTCAAAACCACAGTCTAAGGTCATGTCTTTAACTCTTAAATAATGATGTTCTTTACCACAGAGTCCTAAAAGGTAAAAGGAAGTAAGCTTTCAATCCTTCTGTTTTTATCCTTCATACAAGAGGGTAGACAGCCCTCAGTTCTAAGCCAAACAGACTAACATGTAGTTGAATTCCTCTGTTATGAGAGTTCAACTACATGACTCTTTATAAACATTAGTTACAGACTGATCTGAGCTCAGTGAAGAGATGGGAAACATCTTCTCTTTTTAATACTTTTTATTCTCCCTTATTTTGGTAGGAAGTTTTATCTAGACCACAGCATTTTGATCTAAATCCACAAACCACCAGGGCAGGAAGACCTTCATTTTCACAACTGTCCTCTCCAGTATAAACTTCATAGGCAATCACATTACATCTTTACATACCTAGGGCCTACAGAAATGCTTGGCACATAGGCTCACTGAGATGTATGGACCAGGCTTAAACACAGGAATTAAGGACCTTATGCAGAGATAGTATTTTACTGATTCACTCTCACACACACTGCAGACTGAGGTGTAAGATTTCTGGAGAGGCCACACATTTATATTAAGCACTGCTGATTTGAATCCAACCTGAGCAAGCCCCCTGGAGTAGTAACATATGGTTTGCAGCTTATCTGATCCACTAGTTTTAGTGGGTAAACTTGAGCAGCATTAACTTTTCCACAGCTCTCCAAAACCTGATAAATAAGCATATGGCATCTAGGAAGTCCTACCACTGTTGTGAAATAGGCGTTTAGAGTACTCTTCCCAAAACATATACAAAGAGGATTCAACTATTATGCACTTGCCAGTATTCTTACAAGGAGAAGGGCTAAGAAACAGTAAATGATGTTCCTAGTTGGTATACCGGTACTTAAGGGACTATTTAATCATGGTAAGTTAATCATAATGCCCAAGTCTCTCAATCTTCAAATTAAAGCTAGAAAAACATACTATTAGATTAATTTGAATATCCTCCCATGCAACCTATAATGACAAATGTAATGATTTGGAATTAGTAACCATGGTATATATACATACATACACACACACATTCTATTACCCCCAGAACATTATTGATACTCAGTATTTCAACTTCCAGTTGTATTCAAAGTGTAATAATTTATAAAAATATGAATTTATACCACCTTTAAGAAACATCTAATAAAAGAGTTCATTTATCCATTTAAATACCTAGAAATAATCAAGAAAGTCACTTTCAATATTAGGATTAAGTTTTACAATAGATTAGGTTTGAAAGTAATTAAAGAAATATATACCTCCAATGACTGGCAGATGTTTAATAAGTATTTATTAAGAGTTACAAAATTTCACCATGAGGGCACATTACTTAATAGCATTTATTCCACAGGGATCAGAGATTTATAATTGTTCTTGATCTCAATTTAAAGATTTCTTTTTATTGTTTTTGACAGAGAGAGACAGAGACAGAGAGAAGAGGGAGGGCCCAGAACAGTCTCCATAGTTGCACATTGTTGGTTTTTCCACAGTTTCGTTCCACAGGTTGGGTGCAGGGCTGCACAGGGCAGGAACTGGGCCAGGGTCTCACCCCAGTGAGAACTGAACTGGGGGCACACCCCAGTTCAGCATGTGGGTCCAACACGAGCCAGGGCTGGGATTCGATCCTCGTTCCCTGGGGCTGCAAAATGAGTGTTTAACCCACTGAGCCATCCCGGCTTCCCCTTGATCTCAATTTAATAAGTCAAATGTTTCCTAAGTCTTAACAGTTAAAGTAATCTTATTGACTAAAATATCTAGTCATCGTAATTAAACCACTGTCTTTTCTACTTCTCAGATCCCATGACACATGTTCTTCTCACTGCCACTACTGGATCGTTCTGTGGGTCTTCTCTAACCAGGACAATGGTCTGAAAATAAAGCTGGGAAATGTGGGCTGGAAAGGTGAAATTCTCCGGACAGCCAACTTGTTTCCACTTCATCAATGGCTGCACTGGAGATGAGCTGCAAGCTTTAAGCACACACAGACCAAATCCACGTTATCCAGGACCAGACTGACCTCTACAACTTCACAAGTCATCATCACTTCCTAGTCTCAAGGGGCTAAACGCCAGGTGTCAGTAGGCTGACCACATATGCTGTTTGAAACAGGACAGTACCATTTGTTTTCTGTCCTTTATAAACTGGTACATCTGATCAGCTTATAATCTGCAGTTAATAGGGGAGATTAAAAAAGGAAACTCAACTTTACTAGTAATTACACTTTAAAAGCATGTTTAAAAATTCCCAGTTACAGATGCCATTTTTCCCTTAGACATAACCATGGAGGCTGAAATCAAATTTAAGGACAGTGACTATAGCCACTGAATGTGACAAGAGGGCCTGTGTGAAAGTAATAACTTAACCTGAAAAGAACAAGGGAAGAGTGACTTAATAATCTGTCACTGATGGGATGTTGTCATGTAGACCCTCGACAGCTGTTTTCAGTTTAGACTATGCCATCATGCAAGCTGTGACAACCAGCTGGAATAGTTCCCAAGTTCTACACTGCTGGATTATCCCATGTCTGAAAACAGTGGGTTTTCCCTGTCTGAAACTAAGGGTAGACAAAGTAACCAATAACTAATAAGAGTACTCTTGCCCTTAACCACGGACAGTGTGGTAGGAAATTCAAGCCCAGCAGGCTATGCGAAAGCACTATAAGCTCCTGAACAGAAGAGTTGATGAGAATGGAATCTGGACAATCCTTCTATTCAGCACTTCTAAATACTGTTCCAGTGAGGGACACACTGCGTGTGGCTTCTATTCCAGTGGCAGACAAGGCCTCTGACCCACTAATCTTGAGAGGTGGTAGAAAGTAAACAAATTTCAGAGTTCTGACAAAAAAATAATAATAAAAAAACATTTTGGGGGGGCTCTAAAACTAACTACTTTCATGATTTTATTGCAATATTTGCACATAGAATATTAAAATACATAAAAGTCTAAACAGCCAGACCACTTTCCATGAGTTCTGTGTTGGACTGGAGACAGCTATGTAATTAGTATATACGTGTAATGTTAAGTAGACAAACCAACACAACACCTTATTGGTAGCTGACTCCACACTGCAAAATGGTTAGACATTTAGCACGCACATGCCCTCTCTTACTTTCTACTTCCCTCTCCAGATCTGACAGTTCTAGTTTACATTGTCAAGGTTTATTAATTTTCATTCTGTTCCATAGCTGTGATCAAAGTGCGCTAACAACCCTGCATATTTCATTTAGAGTTCCTCAGCTAATGTTTTCTCCCTCTTCATTTCCCTCCATTATACTCCCATCACAATGGTCTGTCTGCCAATGCCCCTCACATCCTGCCAATGCCTCTCACATCCTGAGCCTTATCCCATCTCAAGGCCTTTGCACATGCTGCTCCTGTGCTCTGGACCCTTCTTCCACCTCTCCTACAGATGCACCTGCTTCACTCTTGCTGACTCCATGACATGTCACGTTCTTGTGAAAGCATTTTTGGGCCACAGCCCTTAGACTTGGGTCTATTTAGCATCATCATGCTAATTTTAAGGGAAAGGAAGAAAAAGGAGCAAGAGCTGCTTTGCAATCTGTTCCTGGTACTAGATTGCATGCTCCAAAAGGCAGGTACTGATTTAGTCTTCCACTGTAGTAGCTAGCACTGGGCCTGCACCTAAAATGTACTCAAAACATTTATTTCATGATCTAGCATTTGAATCGTCTCTCTGACTAAGGCCCAAAATTTCAGAAAATAAAAGTCTACAAATTCTTGCATAAACTGATTTTATTTTGTAGGGGTCCAAAGAACTAAGCATGAACATCTACCAAAATAAAATATTGCTGCCATAAAGGCAAATTTAATCAATTATCATAGTATAAAAATAGTAAACTTCTACTTGGAGAGAATATTGTTTTTTTCCCCCCTTTTTGGGGTAGGTAAAAAAATAGCATGTCAATTATATATTCATTATAACAAACATTATGCACTTTCATAAGTCATAAGTTGCTGCTTATTTTAATACACATCTTCCATGGTAGAATGCAAAACAAAAAAGACAAAAAAACAAAAAACAAAGCACAGATAGAAACTGCAAATTTCACAGGAGCACAATCTTAATTATTTGTTATCTGTTGTACTAAATAAATAACATTTCTAATACTGAAACAAATGTTCTGGGGCTACTCTGAACATAAGAGCAAAGCAAAGATGAGAAGGAAGCTCACAGCCATAACAATGTGTTTTCGATTTCCAGCACATGGGAATAATAGCAAATGTCAAGAGACCCTGTCTCTGCACAAAAATTTCAGTATGGTTCCAGATTATTTTCCTAATGAGAAAGCTCACCTAAGGTGAACTGCACAGACTAAGTTTTAATTTTGTGTTCCAAATTTGACAGAGCACCTCAAGAGTGGAAACATGAACTGATGAAGATAGCATCTTGGGATCTTGGGCCACGCAAGGAGACACTGGACAGGTTTCAGGGGACAGACACTTGATAAGCTTCTTAATGTCTTGGTTGAATCTGTGTGGCTTTTCCAAATGAAAAGACCACTTCAGAGCAATGGATTCGTCGACAACTTTCTTCTTCATTGGCTAAATTTAGAGAGAAACACTCTATCATAACAACAGAGACAAGAATGGGAACTGGTATCATATGAAGATAAAAGATAAACTCAATAAAGAAATAATATCTATCCACATTTACTCAGCATATAATCCCAGAGGAAATGAGATAGTCATAGGGAAACATGACCCAACATAGTAATTGTGTAGGGCTACACTATTTGTGAAAGCTATACCCACAAGCTTCAAGTGTGACCTGTCCTGATTCAATGGTTATGGACATTCAAGTATCTGAAGGCAAGATAAGCTTTTATTAACTGGCCCCAAATTAACTGTGCCACATATTGGGTGTCTCAAGTTACTTAGATAAGCTTTCTGATCATTATTTGGTTATTTAACATCCCAAACTCATAGCATAGACTTAGCAAAGACTCCAGCTTAGCCTAATTCCAATTTAGGATACCATGTGAGTTAATGCTACCTATAAAAGTTCTATGGGTATTTTTTATTTATATTCACAAAGGGTGGTGGAAGTGGGGAAGAACATAGAAAAGTGTGTCAGAAATGGAATACATATAGGTATAAGAAAACACAGAAAAGAAATAGACTAATGAGATTGTCTTAAATTTTCTACTATTTAATAAACTACATTCATAAAATTTTTCGATTTGAGATTCTTAACTATAACAAGCGTCTTTACCTTATAGAGGAAAAGATACCACCCCCACTCCCAAAAGCTGTTAGTTTTCTATAAAGTATCAATAGCCAAATGAAGAGAATTTCTGTATTTTTTGGTTCCGTTTTTGAAGAATTGCATATTATGAATGTGCCTCTGTACTTATTATATAGCACTTCACATTTTACAAAGTAATTTTACACTCAACATTTCCTGAAATCTTTCTAATAGCTCTGTGAAATCTGTTAAATGTCTCCACTTACTAACCAAAATACTAGAAACAAGTAGCATGCTCCTAATCATACAGTTAAGTAGGGAGAAGGTACCACATCACTAAGTCTAGCTACTCGAAAAAAAACCCCTTCCACCATATTTGATTGCTCAGTACTTAGCATTCAACACCCACAGTCTCGTAGGAACTATTCTGGGCACAGGGAGGGGGTACAGCAGTGAACAAAATACTCAAATCTCTACCCTCAAAACAAACATTTTAATGAACAACCACCATGTAATATTTTTTTTCTTGGCTTGGCTACTCAAATACCATTTACAACACCACATGTTCAATTACTTTCTTTGCTCATCTAAAGAATTTAAATGTAACCAAATTAACAAATAACAAAAACCAAACATTCAAAACTTAAAACACACTTAAAAAACTTATTAAGCATTAGTAATTCAAAATGAAATTGAAGTATAGGCCCCTACTGTCAGATGCTCAAAGTAGAAAATAAGAAACATTGTTAGGACCATTTTCAAAAAGAGAAAAAACAATAACTATATTGGGTTTTGTCTAAGTTGCAGATTCAATAAGTTTCAGTGTTTGGGGGAGAAAATAGAAAATATCTTTCTAGGCTTTCTTAGTTAATATCAACAGACTGTAGATTTGTCAATATCAAAAGATTTAAATTTCAACATTTAGTTATTTTACTTTTAACATTACTTCCTGTACATTATCCAAAAAAAGCCATTTACATTATTCAAATACATTAGGGCAGAGACCTAATACTTAAGACTTTATGTCTGCTTTACAAACTTCTTTATTTAACCCTTATAGCAACTCTACAAAATAAATATAGAAGAGGCTGAGGAAGCTTAAATAACCTGCCTATGCTGATTACTTGATATATAAGACTATAAATTATGGCATTTTGGTATTTAAAAGAAGTTTGAAAAAGGAAAAAACAAGTTTGGGATCTACAATAATATAAAAGCTTCAATTAATTTAATTAATATTTAATTAATTTTCCCTGAGAATTTAAGGGTATCAGAGACATATCAGTCTTCTGTAAGAATATATATACCTTCCACCAAAGATCATTACCCTATTATAACTTAAACACATACATTTTTAACCAATTTGCAAAATTATGGCTATGAAGACAAATTGCTTCTCTTAGTAGTATCTTAAAACAGTCATAATACGTGGGCTACCTCCCTATAAAAAATTAAATCGAACAAAACATCACTTTCCCTCATTTTCTTTTCTTCAGAAGAGCAGGATTTTGTTAAGCCTATTCTCACAACCTCAAGGCAAAGCTTGAACACTTCCCATACACTTTCCCATAACTTATCAATTTTTATTATCCAGATCCACTCACAAAGTTGTCAAATATAGCATGAAGGCTATTTGAAGACTTCCCAAATCAAGAACGTAGGTAGGCGCCAAAAGAGAAAGCTAGAGACCCTTCAAGAAGTTACAATCCAAATGAGTTCACTAGTAATTTTATAATTCAAGACAATCTTGGGAGAAATGCTGCTCAGTGTACCTACAGAAACTGAGCTTGGCAAACCCTTACACAGACGTATTCCTGGAGATGCTCTTCATTAAGCAGGGAAGATAGCTACTTTACAAGCAAGGCAACAGCTCGGGCTAAGTTCCTAGGATACAAAGAGAGAATAAGAAAGAAGGGGATGTAAGACCAAGGAACCAGAGAGGATAGAAGGTCCACCCACTAGACATACTTTGGCTCCTCCTAACTATGGCCCCTCTCCATGTGTTCTATAGGGAATTAATCTAATTTTTGAGTAATTTTCTTCCCAAGGTATCAGGGTCAAGAAATAGAAACCAGGTATCTAAAATACATGCTCTCTAATAAGTAGCATCTTATCTGAAGCCCCAGGCTAACACTGAAGAACAGTTACCTATCTCTTGGTAAAAAAGGGGGAGTGGGAGAGACTGAGAGGATGACTTTACCCTTCCTTCAAATCTAATCTCTTATCTCTCCATGGCAGTGGATGGTCTTTAAATTTAGGGGGAACACATACAACCACTAATCATTTTGCAACAAAATTCAGTAAGTAAAAGCTGATTATTTTAAAGTAAACAGGCCTGTGAATGGGAAAACAATGCTGCAAACTGATACTTCAAATGACGCCAGTCTTCCTTCTGGAAGAAAGAGATGGCTGGAAAGGAAAGTGGTGCAAAGACTCCACCCGATCTTAAAACATTCAGAACCAAAACTGAAATTATGACAGCAGTCATTGTGACATTGGGTTTGAAAAGAATTAAAAATTCATTTATCTTAGCAACAACATCTATTATATAGGCCAGGTTCCCTTCTAGCTGGTATGATCAACAAATCAAGGTCCCTGTCCTTAGGCAATTTATACTATAAAAGAAGGGAAACAACCCTGGTCTCAAAAGAAAATACTCAATAACATTTGTTACTTGAAAATGTTGATTGTTCAAGAGAGAAATGAAGTGAGACAAAAATAAAATGCTTTATTAGAGTTACTTGAAACTTCTAAAATTTGGAATACACACATTATTCCAATTAAATACTTATGCTATATTATGAATAAAGATTAAGTTAAAACCATAATTTCTGGTATCTGCTAATTAGCTACCAATGACACAGGACACCCTTAATTAGAAGACTGTAAGAATTCTTTGATATAGAGGACTAAATATAAACTTTTCTCTAGTCTCTTACAAAACCATACTAGAATGACAGTTAACCTTAATCTTATAAACCCACATGGAAGACTGAATAGGGGAGGAGACCCTATCTGACTAAGGGGGAGGTCCTGTCATTTGAAAATGGGGGAAGGAGGGGAAGCTGGGATGGCTCAGTGGGTTAAGCGCTCACTTTGCAACCCCGGGACCGAGGATCGAATCCTGGCCCGGCCCCAGCCCATGCGGACCCATATGCTGAACTGGGGAGTGCCACCAGTTCAGTTCTCACCCGGGCAAGATCCCGGCCCAGTGCCTGCCCTGTGCAGCCCCACCCACCTGTGGAATGAAACTATGTGGAAAAACCGATGATGTGCAACTATGGAGACTGTTCTGGGCCCTCCCCATTCTCTCTGTCTCTGTATATCTCTCTCTCTCTCTGTCAAAAACAATAAAAGTAAATCTTTAAAAAAAAAAATGGGGGAAGGAAAAAAATAATAATTATAAACATTAGGTAACAGCCTTGGGTTTTCAGCATTCTGTGTTCTAAGGGCCCACAGTGGGGTAATAAGCCAACAGTGACCTGGAACACTCCTGGAAATGAAGGTTCGAGGTACTGCAGAGGAGAGGGAGTCCTATGGTGAAGCAAAAACAGGACGACTATTTCAAAGTCATATAGAAAGTCCTTGAAGGGAAGGTCTACACAGTCCTTGAAAGAGAAAAGTCCAGAGGGATTTAACAATTTGCCTAGGGTCATTCGGGTAAATGGGAACAGAATCAAGACTAGAGTCTCCTGACTCAGAGATAGTTGCCTCTTAGATAAGCATCTGTTGCCCAAGTTCTAACCCTAAGACTCCTTTGTTCCTATTCCACTCTTCAACTTTCTATGGTATTAATGAATCACTTATTTTCTTAGTTAAAATGTCAATAAAGCATGTTTTTTAATTTGACTTTTCCCAAACATGTAAAAGAGATTCTCCTGATATTTACCTATGGCTGCCAGAAAAGCAGCACAGAATATCGGTTAAAGGCAGTTTTGGGTGTCAGGGAGACCCAAGCTCTTGGCTCCACCCCCAAGATATCACTCTGGCCTCCCAATCCTTTGCATTTCCCTAAACTTCACATATCTCACCTCTAAAAGTGAGCACAGTACCTACCTCAGATGAGTGTGGTGAAACTGAATAAAATGAAGGATGTCAAGAAATTTTTTATTATTATTTTTTTTTTTTAATTTTTGACAGAGAGAGGAGGAGGGAGGGAGAGAGAGAGAGAGAGAGAGAGATACAGAGAGAGAACTGAACTGGGGGAGCTCCCAGTTCAGCACATGGTTCCACATGGGCGGGGCTGGGATTCGATCCTCAGTCCCCAGCGCTGCAAAGTGAGCACTCAACCCACTGAGCCATCCCGGCTTCCCCAAGAACTTATTCTTCATGTACTGACTGTCATAGAAATTAAGAGATCAAGAAATGTTACCTATTAATTAGACTTTGTCTTATCATGTCCAAATAGTTCACCATCATTCATTATCTCTAAAGAGAGCTATTAAGACAATGTTCTCAAACTTCAGTGCACACAGAACCCCATTGGTGACCTTGTCATTACAGATTCCCTTGGCCCCACCCCAGCTACTGATTACTGAATATGACAGAGGTAGGAAGCTACATTTTCAAGTTAAAGTGAGATTTGGGTACAGGTAGTCCATGGAAGAAAACTAGTATTCCTAGGTAATGAAACATACTGAGAGGTTAAGAGAAGAGCAAAAGCCTAAATAATCACAGCTTTAACTAAGTAGTCTACTTAAATAGCAAGGAGTTGAGTATTGCTCATTCCTTTTGCTGTTTTTCCTTCTACAACAGTTCTATAATTTTTTTAACTTATGTTGGGCTCCCTAACTAACATTACATACAATACAAAGATTATTTCCCAATTTATAAAGTTTCGGACTTTCAGTTACACATCCAACTAAACATTTAAGGAACTCAAAAAAGGTCAGTACTCAGATCCCAATGGAACTTCAGTTTTCTATTTTGGAATTCAGCCACACAACCCTGTTACCATCCACAGAGAATTTAACCATTTTACCATTTATTGGTAAATGGTACATTTTACCATTATTGGTATATTTGCAAATAAAAAGGAAAAAATATATATGTATTCCTACTTTACAATAGAAACTAAAACAACCTTAAAATCTGGCTAAAAACAAGCAGGAAACTAAATGTATTCTATATTAAGAAACCCTGATATATATAACGCATGTGAAGTAACTTGCATGCGACAGCCACATCTCAGGGTAAGGTTTTTCCATTTAAGTATCTATTCCAAAACCAGCATGAACAGCAGAGTTGACAGTGGTACGAGTTTGAGAATATAAGTGTACAGGTTCGCAATTACCTTGCTCCAGTCTAAAGCACAGGGAGCGCCTTGCTGCTTCCATCTCCGGAGTCGGATTATCTAGGACGTGTCTACACCACTGCAAAGGGCTCAAGGATTTCTCTGACGATGAGAAGGTCTTTGAAGAGCCCATGTATAACCTTAAAAAAAGAAATCCACATTATAGGTATTATATAGGTATGCAGAGATTACCTGTCTTCTAGAGAAATTCACATGTATTTAACCATTTCAGTTGAAACAGAACTCACATCTGATTACTTGAAATACTCAAATGACTTTTTTAACAGGCAACTATCCCCAAATAGAATAGGATACTTTCTATAGGTTGGTAGGAAGAACTTTTTAAAAAAACTACCAAACTATGTCTCAGGGAGTCAGATTGGGGGCTTTTGTTATTGAACTAACCTTGAATTGGTACTGTAATAATCTGACTACCACAATTACATTTCCAGAAATGAACATTTTCATCTCTTACTTGGCAACAGAATCATACATGAATTGGAGCTAATGTATGTAAACAAGACACGGCAAACAAAGCAAATATTACATGCTTTCAAAAAGTCTAAAAAATAAGTGGAAGTCAGTTGTTGCTTCTATTAACCTTTAAATAATCATATATTTCCCGTCTCAAATCTATAGTAAATTTGATATGTGCTTCTTCCTCATTAAAGCCAATCAAACAGCTTTCAAAATACATGTTTTAGGTAGAGTTCTCTTCCAGCATCTATACCATTACATAGTAATGCATAGAATTCAAAATAACCACCATGAGGCACTGTATATTGAAACAAAGGTTTTCTCTTATTGATATACTATGCTAAGATAAAATTTAGAGTTTCAGTGATAGAGTTATATAAAAAGGTTTATCTTGAGGATTAACCAACAGTTAACTAAAAAAAGAAATTATAATCACTGGCTCAACTAATTGACCTTGCTTTATTAAGCTGTATTCTAATTATAAATCTCATTAAATAACTTCTTCAGAAAAGTTGCCATAATTATAATAAGCATACTTTCTTGAATTAACATACTTCACTATTCACTCTTTTCTGTTTGTAGTCCGACTTCCACCTAGTGGAGTAATTTATCAGTTATCCAAGATGGCTGGAGAATATACTGTTCTTCAGTATACTATTCTTTAGGTCAGAGGTTGGCAAACTTTTTCTGTAAAGGGCCAGCGAGTAAGGATTTAAGACTCTCAGGGCCACAAAGACTCTGTACCAACTACTCAGCTCCACTATTACAGCCCAAAAGCATCACAGATGCTATGTAAATGAATAAATGTAGCAGTGTTCCTATAAACTTTTTTTTTTAAGATTTATTTTACTGCTTTTGAGAGAGAGAGAGGAAGACAGAGAGAAGGGGGAGGGCCCAGAGAAGTCTCCATAGTTGAACTTCATCAGTTTTCGACATGGTTTTTGTTCCACATAGGTGGGTGGGGGCCATGCAGGGCAATGACTGGGTTGGGAGCCTCTAGCATGGGAGGCATGCCCCCTCAAGCCAGGGGCCAAACCAGGGGGCGAGAACCAAACTGGGGGCCTCCTGCATGGGAAGCACACCACAGTTCAGCATATGGGTCCAACAGGCTATGGCCAGGATTCGATCCTCGGTCCCCAGGGCTGCAAAGCAAGTGCTTAACCCACTGAGCGTCATCCCAGCTTCCCCTGTGTTCCTATAAACTTTATCCATAGACATTAAAAGATAAATTTCCCATAATTTTCACATCATGAAATGGTATTCTTCTGATTTTTTTCAATCATTTAATAATGTAAAAATTTAGCTGATTAGTCATACATACAAACCAGGCAGTGGATCAATTTGCCTGTAGGATACACTGTGCTAACTCCTGTTATAGATGAACATTCTAAAATACTCCTCTTCAACTTACTAGTAATCCTAATACATCATTATCCCCTGACATTGTGGACACAGTCCTGCCTTCAGGAAGAGTATATTGATTAAAGACTTAAGTTCCTGGACCCCACTTCAAACTACTATGACAAGATTATCAACTACCTATGCAAATCCATCTCTTTTACCCTCTCTTGCTAAAGGACCCCTGAACTGTCCAGTACTAGGTACCGTAGCTCTCTTTAGACCCCAAGGTTTGTCTAAGCCAGTTGTTCATCTTTGCTGCATCACAAGCTCTTACAGGGGTTGTTAAAACAGATTGCTAACAACTGATTGCAGGCAAGTCTAACCTACCTCATTCAGGTTTGGGCTGCAGTCAAAGAACCAGAATGTCTAACAATTTCCCTGGTGATGCTGATACTGCTATCTGGAAACCACTCCTAGAGATGGATGCGCTGAGCTAAGCCAATCATAGGAATCCCATTATACTGTTTGCCCAAAGATTTCTTTAGGTAAAGGCCCTGGATACAATCCTAGCCAATAAAAACTAAGGGGAAATATTCTGAAAGCATGTGGGCAAGTTTCTCCTCATTTTTTAAAAAAAAATATATATATTTTTTTTTTTTTTGAGAGAGAGAGAGAGAGAGACAGAGACAGAGACAGAGAGAGAACTGAACTGGGGGAGCTCCCAGCTCAGCACATGGTTCCACACGGGCCGGGCCTGGATTCAATCCTCAGTCCCTGGCACTGCAAAGCGAGCGCTCAACCCACTGAGCCATCCCGGCTTCCCCTCTCCTCATTTTTAAAGAGTCACAAAAGACCCAGTTATATGCTGCCTACAACATATATGCTTTAAATAGAAACACAGATTAAATGTAAAAGGATGAAAAATTACAATAAATAAATAAATAAATAAAACTACCCACAAAGAAAGGCCCAGAAGGTCTTACCACTAAACTCTATCAAATAAATACCAATTCTTCACAAACTCTTCCAGAAAATAGAAAAGGAACACATTCTGATACAGTGTATGACATCTGTTATTCTGATACTAAAACCAGACATAGACATTACAAGGAAGGAGATTAAAGACCACTATCCCTCATGAACACAGAAGCAGAAGTCTAAATATTTTAGCAAATCAAATCCACCCATCTATGAAAAGGTATACTTTGCTATTACCAACTGGGGTTTATCTCAGAAATGAAAGGTTGACTTACCATTCAAACATCGGTATAACTTAAACCATATGATAGTCTCAATGGACAGAAAATAAAGCATATGATATCCATGCATAATAAAAAAAACTTTCAGCAAATTAGAAATAGAAGGAAACACCTTCAGTCTCATTAAAGGTATCTACATAACAGCATCTGTAGCGGTAAAAGACTATGCTTTACCCCTAATAGCAGGAAAAATACAAGGATTAGAGGTTCTACCCAGTGCAACCAGGCAAATAAGAACATTCAGACGAGATAAAAAGAAATAAATCGGTCTTTATTCACAGATGACATTATTGCCTATATAGGCAATAAAAACTCTGAGGAAATCTACAAGAAAGATACTAGAGTAAGGATTTTGCTAGCAAGACTACAGAATACCAGACCAATGTATATAAATAAGTTTGCTGTATTTCTATATATTAACAACAATCAGTATTTTTTGAAATTTTACTTTTCATTTACAAAAGCATAAAAAAGGTAAGATGTTTAAGAACAAATTTGACAAAAGATGTCAAGACCTGTACACTGAAAACTACAAAACATTCTGCAATAAATTAAAGGAGATAAAAATAAATGGAAAGAGAGACAATGTTCATGGGTCAGAAGATTAAATATTGTTAAGATGTCAATTATCCCTAAAGTGATCTATTTCACAAAATGCCAATCAAAATCTCAGCAGGCTTTTTGTAGAAGTATAAAGGATGTTTCTAACATTCATATGGAAAGGCAAAGATCCTAGAATAGCCAGAACAACCTTTAGAAAACAAGGGGAAGCCAGGATGGCTCAGTGGGTTAGGCGCTCACTTTGCAGCCCCGGGGACCGAGGATCGAATCCCGGCCCCGGCCCCGGCCTGTGCGGACCCATATGCTGAACTGGGGAGTGCCCCCAGTTCAGTTCCCACCGGGGCAAGACCCCGGCCCAGTTCCTGCCCTGTGCAACCCCACCCACCTGTGGAATGAAACCATGTGCAAAAACCAATGATGTGCAACTATGGAGACTGTTCTGGGCACTCCCCCTTCTCTCCGTCTCTGACTGTATCTCTCTCTCTGTCAAAAAAAATAAATAAATCTTTAAAAGAAAACAAGGAAGTTGGAGAACTGCTGCTCATTGAGACTCATTACAAAGCTAAAGTAATGAAGACAGTTTCATATGGCATAAAGATAAATACCATCAATGGAAGAAAAAAAAAGATGGTTCAGAAACAATCACATACATGGAATACTAATTCTTGATGAAGTACAAAGACAATTCAATGAAGAAAAGGTAGTCTTTTGAACAAATGGTGCTAGAACAAATGGATATACATATGCAAAGTGTAAACTTTGATCTATGCTTCTTACAATATCCAAACTTAACACAAAACAGATCACAGAAAAAAGAAGTAAAATCTGAAACTATAAAATGTTCAGTTTCAAAATTTTGTAGCCCTGGGTTGGCAACTATTTCTTTGATACAATTTCTATACTAGAAACATAATTCATAAAAGAAAAATTATTAATTGGACTTCATAAAAATTAAAACTGGGGAAGCCGGGATGACTCAGCAGGTTAAGCGCTTGCTTTGCAGCCGCAGGGACCAATGATGGAATCCCAGCCCCGGCCTGTGCGGACCCATATGCTGAGCTGGGGAGTGCCCCCAGTTCAGTTCTCACTGGGGTGAGATCCTGGCCCAGTTCCTGCCCTGTGCAGCCCCATTCCCACCTGTGGAATGAAACTATGTGGAAAAACCGATGATGTGCAACTATGGAGACTGTTCTGGGCCCTCCCCTTTCTGTCTCTGTCTCTGTATCTCTCTCTGTCTCTCTCTGTCAAAAACAATAATGGGGG
>PVKE010024495.1:0-23766 GCA_004027555.1 Craseonycteris thonglongyai | reverse complement strand
AGATAGTTTCCCGATGTACAACTCCATATCACATCACCCATGCATCGCATTATGTGCCCAACTCCCAGAATCAGGTCCCCCTCCAACACCATATATCTGGTGCCGCCTCCCACCTCCCCCCACAAACCTCCCTCCCCCCTCCTCCCTCCTCTCCAGGTAAACATCAAACCATTGAGTGTGTCCATAATGCTGGTGCCCTCTCCCATCTCCCCTTCCTCCCAAATTTTAAGCTCCTAATGATCAGGAATATTCTTTTTGGTTTGTATTGGGCTCCAATATAGCACATACCCTGTACTTAATATTGTTCTATGCATGTTACATATAATAGCATTTTATTCTTCACAGCTAATTAATTAAATTCTTATATCATCCTCATTTTACTGGGATGGAAAAGTTGAGGGAGACAAAGAGAAAATAACTTCAGTTTACATTTTCAAAACTAGTTAAGTACCTATGCTAAAGTTGTATATATTAGTGAGAGAGTTGGAGTCTGAATAGGTGTACTCTTAATCACGACATTATTATATCAGTCATTTTTATTTCTTCTGAAATTGTACTCTCAGAAGAAAATAACCTTGAAAGATTATAGGTTAAAATAAAAATATCTATGCTATGTGTCTATTGGGATTTGGAATCTGAAATCCAGGCTGATAAAGTTACTATCTGGAATATTTCTGAAGGCCTGGATACCACATCACCAGGAAAGAGTGTGATGAATCACTTGCTAGTCTTAAAACTTCTACCCAGAAGTAATGTATTTTTGTCTACATTTTATTGGCCAAAATAAGTCACATGGTCATACCTAGTTTTAAAACAAGGTAGGGAAGTCCAGTACTACAGTTTGCCTAGAACTTAGAGAGTAAACAATTTTGTGAATGTCAATATCAAACTAGTGCTTATTATACCAGCTATACCATCTGCTTTTCACCTTTCTGTCCTAAGCCTCCAGTTGCAACTACCCCTTGGAGATGAAAGCTTGCTAAAGGAAATTTTATTTGTGGAATTATTTTTAAATGTAATAAGGATAAATGTAATAAGGAATTTATTGATCTTGGTCAGGGGATCCATTTAAGAAATTAGAATTAGAAGCAGGGATAGACTGATGTGTTAACTAGTGCAAAAGCCAGAGGAGGCAGAATAATGAAAAGAACGTAAGGGGAAATCTTTGGAGTAGAGTCTGAATTTTGATTGAACTCAGTAGCTGCATAGAAAGCCAGGGCTAATTCTAAAGAACCAAAGTGGTGGCTAAAAATGTTATGAAAACTAAAGTAAACCTCCTAAGGACAGTAATCATTTCATTTATTTATTACACATGTTGAGCAAATGAGCTAAGCATGTTTACAAATATTTTATAACAATTTTATGAATGAAGAAAATGTTAGGTCCCCCGATTTACAGGTGAGAAAAATTAAGCCTCAGGAATCTTTGGGAATCCAACACCACACAACTTGAAACTTAAGGCACAAACATTTAAAATTCTCTTGTCTTGTTGCTAAGCCCACATGATTAAACAAATGACTGCTTTCTAATATCGAGTTTACTGTCTTATGGAAGAAAACAATAGGCTGGAAAGGTAAAATTCAAGTTATATGACAGCATTGCTCTACAGGGACATGGTGAGTTTTGCCTCTGGCTCATACATGCTATAAAATTTAATTGTTTGCTACCACTTTACTTCTATAATGCCTTTCTTAACACTATAACACATCAGCTATTTATTTACAAAATCATGAAAGTTATTACAGTTTTCATATCTGTTAGAACTTTCCTTTTTTTCATTAGAAATGCCCAGCTCTATTGGATTAGAATCTTTAATGCTTATTTGGTAAACTGACATATGTGAATCATCATTCTATTTACAGTTTGTCATTTTGAAATAATGACAGTCAGATTCATGCCTATCAACAGCTTCCTATATGTTTTTCATTAATGTCTTAAATATAGAAAGTTGAATATAAAATTACAAATCAAGAAAATATACTTTCTGTCTTAAAAATGAAACAAAAATATGGGTTGCTTATGAGAACTTTAATGATTTTGAATACTGTTTTTTGAAATTTTTATTCATTTATGTATTCACATAGAAGTGTTTTGGTTGTAACCTCTGTATTCCAACTACCAAAATTAAGATGTATGTAAACCCCAAGGGACATTGTCTGGATCATGTAAATACTTGAGTATCATCATTATCAATATAATATCATTCACATATATCATTATATGAGTCCATTCTTATATTGTGGGTCAGGTACCTGAGTGATTTGGAGGAATCTGATATTTTCAATTCTATAACCTTTTTTTTTTTCCTCTCATCTCTTACTCTCCCTCATTTCTCCAACGCATGCCACCCCCATTTTTTATTATTTCTTGCTGTGCTCAGATGGATCACTAGGGACCAAACACACACCTCAGAGACATCAGGTTTATCTACGGTAGATGATGACCCTGATATCCTGGTTCCTAGAGTACCACCTACTATGGAGTGATGTATGTGTGGCCAAGGCACACACTGCCCAGCAAGAGTGGGCTCACAATGGCATTCTGTAAAGAACCTCATGGCATTTACCTGGCTTCATTTGAAAAGTATAACACATGTCTCTTGTTGATGGCCTTTGTTTCTATTTCTTATACTGTTGACTATGTCTAAATCCTCTTTCAAGCCTATTTTCATCTCCCTGTGCCACCAACCTCAGTTTGAAGGCCTCTATAATTTTCTTGCCTTTATCTTTTAGCTCACTTTATACTCCTTTTATGTCTAGCTTCAGTTCTGTTCTTCTGTTCTGTTTGTTTTCACTTGTGAACAATTCTCTGTACCTATTATCCACATGGGAAGTACTTGCATGGCTCTCAAGTAGGTGACTAGCATGTTAGTTCTGTCCATCTCCAAACCCATGTCATTTCTTTCCCACAGATCTTAGATGCAATGTCAACATCTTTCTCAGCACCCTACTAGAACAGGGTTACCAACTGTCCTGATTTACTGGCACTGATGGTAGTTCCTGGGACACAGTCACTTTCAGTTTTAAAGTAGAAATGTCGTGAAAGAACCAGGATAATTTTGTCATACCTACATTAGGGACAGATCTACCAATTGGTTCCAGTGGCATGAAAGATGAAGCATATTTCCCACTTCTCTTTGGGCAGAGCTTCCTGTAAGAGAATGCTGTCATAGGTTACAAACATGAAGTATACTGAGTTATTGGTTCCCTTGACCTTCAAGGTAGTTGGAGCTCTGGGCCAGTTGCCTTTCTCTGTAGACTTGCCCATTTACACAAGACATTGATAAATATTATCATATTTTTCATGTGCCAGGATTTAAAAAAAATGTTTGGGTTGTACTGACTTAGATAATACCCATGTTATCTAATCTTTCATGTAGTAATGGTTTTCAGGTAGTAATTGAAAGACAATGGATTTTATCTCAAATTATTTTGGTAACTTTTCATGTTAAAACACTATTTTTCACTCTCTTGAACTGATATGTGTTTTACCAAAGCACATTCATTTAAAATATAGTGTTTCCCTGGTCTTTGAACTACAACTAGAAGATTGGGCATGATTATGGTAGGTTAGGTATCATGACTTGCTGATACCTGACCAGAAAGTTGACCTCTCTAGCAATACTGTGTTTCAGATGAAACACTTATCTCTATATTATTCATTCAGTGTGAATGAAGTGAAGACTTTGGAATAAATGATTCTCTATACACTGCAGCCTACTTGGGGAATAAGTGTCTTGACTTTACCTTGATATTTATTTTTCATGATCTGCACTATTAAATATTTACTTCTCGAAAGGAGATTTTTTTCTTGTCTTTCTTTCTCATGGATTATGCAGCTATAAATAATTAATGTGTATTGCTGGTGATCATCTTGGGTCAGCAGAATTATGGAATATGTGAGGAAAGTATCCAGCCATGCAAACATTCTCATTCTATTGACAATGGCTGGAATTTTTTTTTTTTTTTTCTGAACAACCCTTGTAAATGAAAGTTGTATTTTGTTACAGACAGAACATTTATACTGTGCACCATCTACAATGATGAGTACTAGGAGAATTTTATATTTTCAGAAAAATTTATAAATAACTGCAGTTTTCTACATGTCAGATAACACATATTTCTTCAAAATCTAATCATTGAATACTCTACATATATAATAAAACATATGTAATAAAATTTATGTTTTCAGAGTGCTTTTTTTGTACTTTTAGTAAAATAAGCTCATGGTAAAGTTTAATAACATTAATATTTAATTATAATTTTATTATAAGTATTAACATATAGTTTTATCTAATTAAACACATTGTCAGAGTGTTTGTTGCCAGTTTTATAATTACAATGGAGTATGGATAAAGATAGGTGCAGGTAGCCTATAGAGGAAAAAAGGGTATAGCACAGAAAGGACCTTATGTACCTATGTCTCATGCTAAATAAGTGGATTTTATCTAAAAGGTATAGAGGTAGGCATAAAACAATATTAAGCAGAAGAGTATGGTTGGATATGCATTTAATTAAAAATACACTGAAATAGTGTGCAGAAGGGACTGAAAGAGAGGAGAGGAATGGAGGCAATGTGATTGTCCAGATAAGAAATAGAATAAGCATGATTGTAGGCCAACACAGAGGGAGTGGACAAATATAGGTGGACTTGAAAAAGACATAGGAAGTTAAATCAACTGGACATAGGAAATGAATTAAATGTAGGGAAGGAAGAGAGAAAGGAAGTAGTCTAGGAAATTGTGTAGCCTGAGTGGTTGCTTGGAGATGATACTGAAAAAGAATTGCAAGATTAGGGAAGGAGCAAAATGGGGGGCAGGAGGACAGGTAGAAGTAAGCGACTATTTTAGATGAGTATCTTTTTTTCTGATATGTTAAATTCTGTATAGAATGAATACATATCTAATGTTTGAATTGGAATGACATGCAGAAGTCATTGAGGAATAAGATCTGTCATCTAAGAACTTGACAGAGTAAGACAAGGCTAACAAATACAACAAAAATATTACATTTTTTAAATAAATAAAATCTAATGTACAGTTTTATTTGTGTTTTACTCTTGACTACACATCTGAATTTCCCTGAATTTTAAGGTTTTGTTCATCACCTCAGACCCAGGGTCTGTGTGCCCCAGGGCCTGGTGGTTAAATGATGCTTAAGTAATGTTTGTAAAAGGGAAATGGAATAGAGGCTAATGCATATCAGTGTAGGCAGTCAGAGTTTAGAAAAACTCAACAATCCTGGAAAAAGTAAGGATGGTTTTATACGGGATGGGTCTTGATTACTAAGTAGAGGGCAGCTAGCTTTCCACAAGACAACAAAAATGAAAGTGTCAATAGCTATGGTTGCCCATTGGACAATGAAGATGTAGCTGACTGGTGCAAGGCATGGGAGAACATAGCTGCTAGTCAGGGGATGGAGGGCCTGCTAATGGAGTGCCTTGAAAGTCAGAGGAATTTGACTTTGGTATAAAAACAGTAAGAAACGTGGTTTGTGACAAGGAGAGAGAGATTGACAGATGATAAATGAAAGAATAACTATTACTCTTTCCTTGAAACCTGACTAAATTCTTTTCTTTTGTCTGTAGACTAGAAAAAAATACCCATCTTTAGCATTCTGGGAGGGATATCTTCCTCAGCGCCATCTATCATTACCTCCCAACAAGGCAGGTCTTCATAGTTTAGGGAGGAAAACATTTTCCTCGACCATCCCAGGTCCCTGGCTGGGTCAGAAAAGTACTTTGACAAAGACAGATTAACAGAAGAAAAGTAAATACATTTATTTAATATAAGTTTGACATGACATGAAAGCCTTCATAAGGAAATGAAGACCAGAAGAGATGGTTAAACCTAAATATTTCTATGCTTGATTTAATGCAGAGTGGGCAGTCTTGTGGAAATATGGTAGGTCAGAGGGTATGAGGAAACTGGTGAACTGGGGGAAACAACACATGCTAGTCTTTTTCTTGCTGTCTCTTTTCTTTGGAGATAAGGATACTCCTCTCATTGAAGTATGGAGAGGGCACCTCCCCCATGAGAGTTTTATGGCTACTTCAGAAGAGCAGGGTAAGGTAAATGTCAGAGTGACCTTCCTGCTTCTAATCTTTTCTCAGATTCCTTCAGCTCAAAATATTTAACATGTCAGGGTACCATATTTTGGGATAACCTGTTTTGAACCCCATCGATAGCTTTATTTCCTGCATTTCCCCAAATTTATCTTCAGGACTCTCCCCTTTGTGCGAACACTTGTGGAAAACTCTACTTTAAAAAACTATTTTTGTATATAGTTTCCTTGGTCCACACTTCTTGAATGTGTACCAGCTGTAAAGTTTATCAAAGATCTAAAAAGACCAAAGACCTGCATTAATATTTATGAAGATTTTAGGACAAACACTTGAAGGTGAGAATTCTGCTGAGATGTCAAAGACAAACTAGATTCTTTCTTTGTTATAATGAGTGCATATAAGGAAGTTCTTTGTTGAATAAGTGAGGCTAGAATGCTGGATAACTTTGTTTTCTAATTTAAATATGCTTAGGGCATTTTCCTAAGTTTGTTTTTCCAATGAATAATTTTATTGCTCTATTCCTATTTATAATTTTTGTGGGGTCTTTTGTGGACAAATTGTTTTCAAATGCTTTCAAACTAAATCTTGTAATAGGACTTTCAGTCTATGAATATTCAGCTCCAGGGTAAGCAGTTCATTTTTGCTATTGACACATTGTGATTGCACCTTTCTTAATGTATTTCTTTCTCAGCTTTATGAAAATTGACACCATCAATGCTGATTATTCTCTAAGTGACTGAAAAGATATTTTTCTCTTCAGGAATGTGTTCTTTGCATTCCAGGTGTGAGTGCCACCTGTGTTTACATCTCTGCCTCTCCTGCCCCTCCTCATATGCCTGTGCACCTTCAGCGCCAACTTTTCACCAATTGTCAGTCTCCCTGTGGCTGCAGTTTCTAACTGCAACTAGGAATCCTACCATTGCATTATGTATATATTGGAGCATGTGTTTGATGTGCTCTGGGTCAACATAACCTAAAATGTATTGCTTGGCATAGACCAGATTTGTGGTCAACAGTTTTGATCATCAATAATTATGAATATTCAGTATAATTGCTTTTTTTTTTCTTTTTAAATAGAAGTGTTACTTTGTGACTGGTTTGTGGCCAGAAAACAATCAACATTCTAAAAACAACTCCTGTAAGGGAAATGGAAAGTGACAAAACCAAACAAACCTATACACAGGAGATAAAATGAAAAATACAGCCCTTGAACTGAAAGATCTTATCATGTAGTTCGTCTGGCTTTCCATCTTTTGCTCACTTTCAGCTGTGTTCTCAGGGACGGTAGACGATGGAATGAGACATTTCTATATGAAAATAGAGCAAAATGATTGTGTGTTTGTGTCTTACACAACAGTGAAGAGAGGAAGGAAGCAAATATTTTATATATTTAACAAAAATATGTGTTGTATATGAATTCCCCAGAAACCATGTTGCTATTAAATCAGAATTATAGACTGTTAGCCAGAATGCTAGAGAGTGGGGCTATGTTTGTAAGTTATTATATTAAATCTTACTAATTACTCTAGAAATAACCTCCATGCTTTAAAAATATTTTCACTAAAGAATTGAAGGGAAAAGTATTTCTCAGTTAAGTTAAATAATAATAATAAGGCAATGTGAAAAACTTCTTCCTCAAAGAACCCAAGATAATTGGTTTTCATTATGTGCTTTCTCATACTTCCCCCAACAGATCAGGGCAATAAAAAAAAAAAAAAGATTCAATGGACGAATGTTTGCAGTGGTTTTTGTTATAAGAGTACATATAGTCTGACAGTAAATACTGCAATTTTGCTCCTTAAGGGGCTTTTTGTAAATAGCAGTGTTTACATTATTAGGAAATAGGGTGTTAAACTTCCCAGAATCAAGTGACAAATGTGACTGAATTCATTGGTATATATTTTTAGTGTTTTCCTGTCTTTTTGACACCAGATTTTCAGTGATTGTCAGGAACAAAAGTTTCTTGTTAAAGAGGTTTTATGTCTCCTGTTTAACAGAGATAAATCATTATTGGATAATTTGATAGATATTCTCTGACGTTTTTTCTGATTCCTTCCCTTTTCTTCACTTTCCATCTACTTGTACTCTTCAGGGATTTCTCCTTCATCCTCTACTCTTGTGTTTTGTCCTCCTGGCACTTAACCCACTGTGCTGTATACTTGAAATTAATGTGAAGTAATATTGAATGTAACACTTCTAGGTATAATACAAGTCATGGAGATGTAATGTATAGGACAGAAAATATATCCAGGGGAAGCCGGAATGGCTCAGTGTGTTAAGCGCTCACTTTGCAGCGCCGGGGACCGAGGATCGAATCCCGGCCCCGGCCCGTGCGGACCCATATGATGAACTGGGGAGTCCCCCCAGTTCTGTTCTCTCTCTGTCTCTGTATCTTTCTCTCTCTCTGTCAAAAAAGAAAAAAATAATAAATAAATAAATAAATAAATTAATTAATTAATTAATTTAAAAAAAAGAAAATATATCCAGTAATATTAGCATAATGTGATAAGGCATCACATGGTTGCTGGACTTATGACAATTACTTTTTTTGTATATAATTATTGAATAACTATGGTGTACACCTGAAATTAATATAATATTGTATGTTAGCTATATTTTAATAAAATCTTTAAAAATAAAATAAATAGTAAAAATACATAAGTAAAACTGTGTGCAGTGCAGTTATATGTATGGACACTGAAATACAAATTTTATATAATTTTCATTGTCAAAAAATACTATTCTTTAGATATTTTTCTACTACTTTAGAAATGTAAAAACCCTTAGTTTGTGAGCTATACAAAACAGACAGGGGCCAGATTTATCCTCAGACCCCTACTTTAAAAGATAAGAGCCCTTGAATTAATAATGATAATCACTTGTAAGACCTAGGAAAAGTTAGTGTTCACATTTCCTTGACTGTCTTATAACTTTATTTTTTGTTTGAATTATGATTGCAATGAAATTTACAACTTGCAACTGTAAAAATATTAAAATTAATTGAATAATAAAATTTGAGTAACTTTTTACAATATTGATATAATATTCAATTGATATTTAATTGATATAATATTTAATTGATATAATATTGATATAATATTGATTGATATCAATATTGATTGATATAATATTTAAATAAATATATATTTATTAATATATAATATGATATAATTTTTAAGGCAATATAGTTGTTTCTTTAGAAAGATTCAATAAAACATTGGTTAACTAGAATTCACATGCAATAACCTCAAATGCCTGATTACTTTAATTCCTTAGCAATAAGGATTATAACTAAAAGTTTTTAGTCTCCCTTTCTGCCTTATTAAACAGGATAAATATTATTCAATCTTAATTTGATAATTTGTGACATTAGAGGATTTTACAATCATATCTTTTTCTTTTCATTGTATAATACCATAGTTGTAGGTTGAGAAAAATCCATTAGATTTTTTTCTTTTTTAAATTAAATTTATTGTTTCTCACCTTTTGGCTAAGATCAAGTGTAAATTAAATTTATTGGGGTGACATTGTTTAATTATTTTTAATTTTACTTACCAAAGGCTATATTTTAGAAGTTGCTCTTCTGGTTATTATTTAGAATAGAATCCACTTCTATCTTAAAAGTGTGGTGTAGTCAAAATTTGAGTATAGGAGAGTTATAACTGGTTATTTTTTAAATTAATTGAAGTTTTTCTTTTATCAATCTATCTCTCATCTTTTTAACATCTATCATCTTCATAGCCTGAGTCATTTCTATATTCATACAAGTAAGAGCATCTTTACAACAACAAAATTTTATGCTTCCCATAATTATTGAATAATTTACTATTTTCATACTTTCTCATTTCTCTGCATAAATATTTTCTGAAGCAAATGATCTATCTTTTTTACACTTTATTGTACAAAGTTTTTCACTACCTTAAAGTCCAAGTCTTCTACTTTCTTTGGGCCTTCGTTCATCTGTTCTAGCTACTTGATGGAAAAATGAAGGTCCATGGTCAATGTACCTGTAAAAGATTTGAGCCAAGTATAACAGCAAATCCAAATGCCAGGCAGACATATTCACTAAATCTTACTTATCAGCCAAACCTTGTAGTTTGATTCCAAAGAGACTATTCTCATTCTTGGTTAGCTGTCTGGGGAATTTTTCTGAATATGAATCTCGCTTTGCCACCACTCTGTGCGCTTATGAAAAAAAGAAAAATGTAAGTCTTGCCTTTTCCATTCTTCAACAGACTGTTCTGTTTCATTAAAAATACATGGATGTTCAACGTTTGACAAAATGCCTTCAGAGTAAAAGTAGAAGTTAGAAAATTTATACGGGAGAGCAGGAAGCCCAGAAGTAGCAGGGCAGGTAACATCAAAACATACAGCTGAGAAGTGATTTTAATATTTTCAACATCTGTGTAATAATTTATTATCTGCAAACCTACTATGTTGCTGAAGCAAATTGTGTATTCACTTGAATTTGGAATGTTAAGGTTTCAATAAAATTTCGAAGCCTACCAACTTCTAACTAGGTCTCTGCCATCCTTTAACCTATTCCCTAATAAAAATGCAGCTGATTTAAGACATCGTCAGCTACAGCAAGTTATGGTAAAACATATGATAAAATAATTTAAATGATAGGAAACACACGTAGTGAAGCAGAGCAGACATTTTCTTCTCCCTAGAAAACATGTTGCAAGTGCAGGTTGCTGGTATATAGCAGCTGCTTGTCGTTGGGGATAATTATGCAATGCTTTTGATTCAGTTTCCCCACTGTAAAATGAAGTTAATAATATTTAGTTCACATCCCTAATTGGAAGATTGTGTGAAATTTGTTGTTCAATTAAATAATTAAGCAAATGTTCTTTGAGCCCCTAATGTGTGCCAGGCATTTGCTGGATTCTGGGTACAGGGCTAGCCCAGAGTCTTTACCCCGATAGAGTTTTGGGCCTTACAAACAGAATCTTTCAAAAATGTCAATTATCATAATAGTAATTCTTTTCCGCCTGGTTATGATTCCTGCTAAGCCTGGTTGATTAGAAGAAACAGACATAAGATAATAGTACCCCTTTTCATCCAATTTAACTCTATATTCCAACTATAATTTTAGGAATACTGGAAATACCAAGCATCACTTGGGGTGGATTTAGTGTTGAATGCATTCATGAGATAAGGAAGCTTAATTTCAGAGTGGCTAAATGCATTCTCTCAGGCCATACAGCTAGTAATTGGTGAATATGAGAAATGTTTTAAGTTTTAATGAGAAAATGATTGTGTAGAATCATCTGAATATACCAAACATGTAAATTTGGTTTTGAAAAAATACTTCTAAAAATTTATTACCGTTTCTCTTGAAATAGAGTAATGAGCTCCTTTTAAAAATGTTTCAATCAACTAGGTGTCTAGCTGTTCGGGAACATTTAAAATTTGTTTATTTAAAACAGAATTTAATAATATTCAGTTTTGAAATAGTTAAGCAAAAAGCAAAAAAAAAAACAAAAACTGCAGCCATATGTACAGGGACATCATGTTTCAGAACTTCTGGGTCACTAATCATTTTGTGTTTTGTAAGAATGACACCATAGGACTGGTTCAGTTCAGTGTGGCCCTGCATGTTTCTTCAGCACAAATTTCAGGAATAAATATGACCTGCAGAGCCCTTCTAGCTTTCTCTTCCTTCTTTAGTTTTTATTCTTTTTTTTTTTTTCAGAGCATATTCCCCAGTGACCCAGTGCCTCTTGCCTTTGGTTTCTTATTTAAAAATACTTTCTGAAGTTATCAGTTATAGAACATAGAATCTAAAATATTCCTGTCTTTTCATTATGGGCACAAGTCCCTCTCCTTTTTAAAGAAGCACTTTCTGTATTCTTTTCATAATGATATATAATAAATAAACTTGCCAGAAATTGTTAATGCATTTATATGCACTGGAATGTGTAATTGTATTGTAACCACACACACATACGCACACACAGTAAAATAAGTTTTATCTAAAGTAGCAAGTATGGGGGAAGCCGGGATGGCTCAGTGGGTTGAGAGCTCACTTTGCAGCACTGGGGACCGGGGATCAAATCCCAGCCCCGGCCCTTGCGGACCCATATGCTGAACTGGGAGCTCCCCCAGTTCAGTTCTCTCTCTGTCTCTGTCTCTGTATCTCTTTCTCTGTCAAAAAAAAAAAAATAATAATAATAAATAAATAAATAAAGTAGCAAGTATGAAAGGGAAACATTTTAAATAGTGGGACTAGGAGGCAGTAGAGAAAATACTGTGGTTAATGGACCTTTGTGTTTCTTAAATAAGACTAGAGAGGCTACTGCCTAATCTTTTTACAGGTATAAGGATGAACCTTACCATCATAGTTTATAAGACTTAAGTGTGTGGTTTAGTGTCTTACACATTTCTCAGTTCTCTTATAGCACCTCAGTTCTCTTAGGATATATATATTTTTGGGGGGGTATTCTTCTTTCCCCCGCCCCCCCCCAGTTTATATCCTTATCTTTTTCTTTCATTTTTTTTCTTTCTTTTTTATTTTTTGTAATTGTTAAATTTATTGGGGTGACATTGGTTGGTAAAAATTACATAGGTTCCAAGTGTGCAATTCTACAGTATATAGTCTATACGTTGTATTATGTGCTCACCACCCAGGGTCAGTTCTCTTTCTATCACCATATATTTATTGCCCCCTCCCTACTCCCTTCTGTCCAGCTTCTTCCTTACTCACCACACCCCCTTAACCCTCTGGTTGAATCACTAAACTATTGACTGTGTCCATGAGTCTTATCTCTTTGTTACTTTCAGAATTATATTCTACCTATAAGTGAAGTCATATGATTCTGGGTTTTTTTTCAGTCTGACTTATCTCACTTAATATGATGTTTCAAGGTCCATGTTTTCACAAATGGCTGTATTTCATCTTTTCTTATTGCTGAGTAGTATTCCTTGTAAATGTACCACAACTTCTTTATCCAGTAATCTATCAAAGGAAAGTCAAATAAAAAATAAATGAATGGGACTACATCAAACTAAAAAGCTTCTGCACAGTAAAAGAAGCCATCAACAAAGTAAAGAGGCAACTAACCGAATGAGAGAAAATATTTGCAAAGAATGCCTCTAATAAGGGGTTAATATCTAAAATATATAAAGAACTCATACAACTCAACAACAGACAAACGGTCCAATTGAGAAATGGGCAGCAGGCCTGAACAGACACTTCTCCCATGAAGACACACAAATGGCCAACAGATATATGAAAGAAAAAAAAAATTCAGCTTCACTAGCTATTAGGGAACTACAAATTAAAGCCACAATGAGATACCACTTCATATCTGCTGGAATGGCTTTAATCAACAAGACAAGGAATAGCAAGTGTTGGAGAGGCTGTAGAGAAAAAGGAACTCTCATACACTGCTGGTGGGAATATAAATTGGTACACCCACTATGGAAAGCAGTATGGAGATTCCTCACAAAATTAGGAATAGAATTGCCATATGACCCAGAAATTTCTCTTCTGGGTATCTACCCAAAAACCTTTTAATTGCTTATGTACAGCCACTCAGGTAAATCATTGAAACTTTCATTTCGTTCGAAATAGCCAGTTACCTTGTGCAGCAAATGATGTCAGTGCCCACCTACTATATCATTATTCTTTACCACTCAGACTCCCAGCTGCCCGCACCTGCATTTGTTTACTTGTAGACTTCCTTCTGTTGCCACCAGAGCATGCTCTATCCTCCCATGTGGCAATCTGAAAGTGCTAAGCATTAATGCCTCTGGCAGGAGCCCTTACCCAGAGACCAATAGAAGCTATTGTGTGAATACCCACAACCTGGGGGTTGGGACCAATCTAAGGTGTAACTTGGTCTTCTACATTGGCTCCCAGTGTTTCCCAGCACAGTCAAGCTCTAACTACCCACAATTGAAACTTGCTTAATAAGGAAAACTCTGTGGGCTTTTCTTTCTTCCCCACCAGGGACTTTTGGGATCAGCACACAAACTATTCACACTCAAATTCTAGGGTCTGCTTCTGGGGGAGCCCTATATAAAACACTGGCAGAATGTGTCTTTTCTGTGAAGTTAGGTTCATTGTACAGATTATCTTTCTTTTTAGGGGTATCAGTCTGCCAAAAGTACTAAAATAACCTGATTAACGATTATGTGAGCCAGGGTAGATTCTTGTCTGAATAATTTTAAACCTCCAAGTTTTTATTTTCATATTTTTTGGGGTCACCAAATCTCTCAGCTAAATAAATACATGATGGTTTCTAACACACCCTGCTCTGCTTGTCATTACAAACAGGTACCATTTGTTGAGCAGCATTTTAAACCAGAATTTGTCTGATCATACATTTTATTTTTTAATTCAGTTTGGTTTTTAGAAGCTCATGTTTTCAAGTGAAATAGACATAGAAACCACAAAATTCACTTCTTTATGACCCCAGCACCCTATCTCTGTGATCACTGAACCCACAATCATCAAACATCTACTGGAAGAATGTGGAGAATATTAAAACAATTTCAAAAATATTGGACAAAGGATTTTTTTTCTAAAGATTTTTGTTTGTCATATTCCTCCAGAGCTTTTGTTCCTTCATGTTATATTCTAAGCAGTGAATTTTTCATAAAGATACTTTGAAGGAAACTTAAGCTCCCACCCACGGTAGTAGCACCTAGAGTAAAATTACTTAGCTAAATGATACTTTTTAACAGTTAGGCCAACAACACACAATGGAAATAAACTCACTGTCTCCATGTATTGCTAAATTGTCCTAGAGAACTTGTATTTTTTACTTCCCAGGAATGTGTATACCTAAGTTAACATAAGTCAGTTCTTTATTTCATCTTTTTTAGTATGCATCCATGTGCAAATATACATATTTAATCTGTGTAGGAAGATATAAAAAAAGCTAAACATTGTAGCAAAAAATAAGCTTTTTGAAAAAAAAGTGTCTGTATATAAATATTACAAAAATGTATGCATACACATTTTGTCTTAGTGTATTGGGCTGTTATAACAAAGTACCACAGAATGAGTAGTCTATAAACAACAGAAATTTATTAATCACAGTTCTGGAAGTCCAAGGTCAGGGTGCCAGTATGGTTCGGGGGTGAGGGGGGTAGGGGTGGGGCGGGGGGCTGTCTTTTATGGATCACAGACTTCTTGTTGTGACCTCGTATGTTGGAGTGAGGGAGTTCTCTAGGCTGCTGGGCCTCTTTTATAAGGCACTAACCCTATCCATGGGAACTCCACTCTCATGACTTAATTGCTTTCCAGAGGCCTCACATTGGGCGTTCAGATTTCAGCCTATAAATTTTTGGGTGATACAAACGTTCAGACCACAGTACATATGTATCCAGCACTACTTACCAGTAAGTTATGGTGAACATATTTGGAATCATTCTGATTGACTTTCTTAGTTGTCCTGAACAGTGTGAAGTTTGCTTTGATGCATCAGTTAGAAACCCTCTCTCTGTATGTAATTGGCAAATCTAATTCAAATGGATAATAGGCCTAGATTTTAGAAGATATGCAGTTGAATATATTCAGAGTAAATTAACTGTCTTTACACCAGATAGCCTTCATGTAACTACGCTAAATTATTTTTTTTGGTGATCAAAAAATAAATAAACTTTGTACTACTGGACTATGTAGTCATTGTTCTTTAAGCCGTCTAATTCTCATGGTCCTCCTTTGTAGCTATCTACCATCTAATTTTGTTACTTCCCAGAACACCACCAGAAAGAAAATATCCACAGTTTTTACTGAAGAATTTATTCCTGTCACAAGTTATTTTCTTTTCTTCCCATACTAACTGGGTAGAGCTGAGTGCTTGGTGAATTCCAAATGAGCTTCACTCCAAGTGGCTGTCTTTTGTAATTAATTTTTGTGGGGGATGGGGGGAACATGTAGAAACAGCAAACATACACATTAACTTCAATGCAATGACGAAAAATGAGTTTGGGTCATTTATTTAAGAAACAGTCTCTGCAAACAGAATTGGGGTATCTAATCATATTATCACAGACTTGCCCAAGCAGAAGGAACATTACTGACTATTTTCTAATGGCTCAATAAGTCCTGAGTCTGTGCTTTTTGTTGTTTTTGTCACCCCCTAAATACTGCAGTTGATATCAAAACAGAGTAGCCAGGGGTTAGAATAAAACCAGTATCAACACCTGTTTGTTTGTAAATAAAAAATTGCTTTTGGCTGTGATCAACTTTATGTGGGTTTTATGGCATTATTTGGACTTTCAAACCATAACAGAAATGTGGACTAACATACTTTAAAAGATTTTATTCTTTATTAATCTTTGTGAGTGTTTTGCTGTCTCACTCCAATACTAGTCTGAAGCGTGCAGGGTGAATGCACGACTGATGCAAGGGGCTCCTGTTTCATGTGAACCCCCCTGAGATAAACAAGATAAGTTGCTGGCCTCAGGTATTCTATCTCCTAAAATACAGATATATGCACAATTATGATTCATAGCCATGTGTGAGAAGTTGTAGAAGAGGTATGAAGTGCTGTAAGAGCCTGAGGCAGAGAGGAGGGAATTATCTGCAGACAGGAAAACTACTGTGAATCACTTCTCTGAGTTTCTTTCTTTAGTTTAATCCCATGTGTCTATATATCTCTCACTGTGACCAACCCAATTGAGCTGTTGGAGTCATGACTTTAAATGTACTTTCCTTGATAGGAAAACAAAAGTCCTATATATAGAATAGACACTGGTATTCAGCTGTGACCATCTGGAGCTTCTCTTTCCTCGTTCTGGCTTGTAAGTAAGTCTCTGAAGTTAGGGCAGACATCCGCAGCCCTCCTGGAAAACAGTGGAAGGGAAAGCCACAGGTGGGCACCTGGGTTCTGAAATTTGATGCAGGTTCCCAAATGGGAAGAGTTTCAAAAACATGCTACCCGAATTCCATGCTGGAGCACCAGAGTGAGCAAGGGAATTGTCGCTACTGTGTGAGAACTCCCAGGCTGTATGTACCCTGTGCAGTTCCAGCAAGCATCACTTACATGGACTGAAATGTGAGTAGCAGCCAGCACACCCACGGGAAGTTGGCTGCTGGAAATAATTCTCTATCAGTCTTTGCCTTTTACATCAGAAATGGACACCTCTTTTGTACCACAGCAACAAAAAAACTATCTCATGTGGTGTTTTAAGAAAATATTTTGTTTGATATTATAAATTTAAATTAAGATTTACCTTTTAAAAGCACTTTAGTCCTTATAATTCTTTTAGGAAGTAGATAAGGAGTTATTAGTCTATTTTCCATAAGTGGAGATGAGCTGCAAAAAGATTAAGTAATGTGACTTATTTGAAATGAATGAAGTAATTGAGTTAGAGGTCAATTATCTCTAAGCCTGATAGTGTTTTGTCAGTAACATCAGGGGGAAATCATCCCTTTTGCCTGGAACCAAGTCTACTGGATCTGTCCTATCTCCTGAGAACTTTCCATTGAGTAATAATCTCTCTCTAGTGGAAATGCCAGGTCCCTATTTTTCCATTTATGTATGGTTCCCTTTCTGTTTTTTTATTAGGAATATAAGATTTTAAAGTAAGAATTATGGAATACTGTATTTTTCTTTCTATAAAGCAATACTTTTTCCTAAAACTGTTAGACCAAAAATAGGAGGTCTTTTTATAGATGAGAGTAACCTATGTATTGGTTTCTTAATGTTGAGTTAGAAAATAGGGGCTGTCTTGTGCAGGAGGGCATCTTATACACAGAAAAATATGGTAATCTGGAGATCTCAGAGAAAAATAAACTGATAACTGATATAAAAAAGTTCTTTATTTTTTGGTATGTCTTAATTTTTAAAAATCTCCTCCTCTAAAAACTGTGTCAACTCATTCTAAATTGAAAATGAAAAAAATATTCTAAATAAAATCTCACATTGATTTTTTGCAAAAGGAGAATGAGAATGATAATGTATGAGGACAAGAGTGACAAACAACCTTCTGGTTTATTAAGTCAAGTATTATGTATTGAGCATCTACTATGGTAAACGACATTGTGACTGATGCCTTCAGTTAAACTTCTAGACTAGAAGGGAGATGGTATTGAACAAATAATTTATACAAATAATTATAGTTGATCATAGATTTTTTTTCAGCAAATACTGTGAATATATTTTCTCTTTTGTATGATTTCCTTAATGATATTTTTTCTGGATTACTCTATTGTAAAAATACAGTATATAGCACATATAACATATAAAAACATGTATTAATCAACTATTTATGTTATCAGTAAGGCTTCTAATCAACAATGGGCTATTAGTAGTTAAGTTGACTTTACAGAGGTTGGCACCTCTAACTCCTATGTTATTCAATAGCCAACTGTATAATTATGACAGATGATACAAAGAAAAATTAAAGGCTTTTATAAGAGTAAATGGCAAGCAGCTGAATTAGTCTAGGGACTAAGGCTAGGAAGACTTGCTTAAATTCATAACTGAGACCACAAAGATACGTTATTTAGAGAAAAAGGAGACATCGTGTATGACAGTGAGTGGTTGGAATGCATTGTTGAGAGTAAGTTCCTGGCAGAACGAACAGCATGTGAAGACCCTGTGCCCCATGGTAATTTTTGAGAAATCAAAAGATTACAGTGGCTGATGCAATGTGAATGAAGGGAGAAGGCTAAGAGTTAACATTGGTGACATTGACAGAGGTAGATCATACATGACCTTGTAGATAATTTCAGTAATCTATTGTAGCATAATAAACCACCCCATCTTAATAGATGCTTGAAACAACAGTTTATTGTTTCTCATGATTGTGTGTTGGCTGGGTTCAGCTGGGTGGTTCTTCTGCTCTGCATGTCACCTGGATCATTTTGCTGCATTTAGCTGTAAACTCAGCTGGGGTTCCACTGATGTCTCTTGTTTCATCTGTGGGACTAGAATAGCTGGGAACTGACACTCTGCACACAGTCTCTTATAATTCACTAATCTAACTTAAACTTCTTAAAGGTTGGCTGGATTCCAAGAGGACTGGAAGTAAAGGCACCAGACATCTTACGATCTAGTATCTAAAGAACCAGCACAGCTATTCTTTTGTTCAAGGTGGTTTACAAGGTCATCCCAGGTCCAAGGGGAAATAAACCCCACCTTGTTTTAGGAGTTGTGACAAGCCTGTAGAAAGGGAGAAGATTTGTTATGAAGAATCTTTAAAAACAGTGAACCATAATGAAAATATTGAGCATTTTTTTATTGGAGATTTTTATTATTTATCATATGCCTGGCATGTTTGAAGTATCTTATTTATTATGATTCTCATAGCAGTGTATAAAATATACAATACTATTGGCATCTCCTTAAGTCAGATGAGTCCCAAAGCTATTAACTGACAGGGCCAGACTTCAGCGGATGCCTAAATAGAGCCATTCTGTGTTCTTGATCACTATGCTGCTATGTGACCATTTTTCTGGTTCTCAGTCATATTAATACTTTCTTCATCTTTTTAATCATGACATGCAGTTGTATGAGGATGAGTAAAAAGTGTTAGAATAATAATAGTTAAAGGCATCATACATAAATTGAAGGCACAAGAGTTTCTACGTTTCAAAACATCTCATTATTAATTAACTTTTTGATGTATTATATTTCAGAAAGTGAATTAATTAATAATTTATGAACGAAGAAGTTCATTAGCCCTAACTTGATAACCCAATCTGCCATTATTGTTATTAGCTGAGATTACTGTAGTTCTCCTGGTCTAATGGAGACATATTACAGTAACTTTAGAGGCAATCTCTCCAACCAGTTTCCCTTGACAATTCCTACTCATTTCTGAAAATCTCATAGACACGCCCCATATGGCAGCATTGTAAATAAATCTTCATATGGCTACTTGGTATTCACCACTTTACTTCTCTCTTACAACACCATTTTTATTAATAGTTAATTTTTTTCTAGAGCTTTCATACATCTAAACCTTATTGTGTGCTGCTGAAATGTTGAGATTACCTCTATTTCATTTTGTGCTTAATTCTATTAGAGATACTACTTCCTGTCTTGCCTCACATCCTGATAGCTCATTAAGGAAGCTTATGCCTTAATAAGCTTCCTTATTAAGGGATATAAACACCTGTATGCAGAGGTGTTTATATGCCTAGATTCTTTCTCCCTAGGACCAATCCAAATGACTGATACTATGTACTAATATTAATATTACTTAGAGTTCTTTATTTTCCTCTGTTGACCAAGGTTTTTGATATTGGTTTGAGTTTTTATGATTTCATCTTTACTTCGGATGAATCTTTTCATTAAAGGGCCTTCAGTCCCTCATGCCAATAGACTTGTGAGAGCTATCCTACCAATCTTCCAGATGTAGTTGGGCATGAATGAGTACTGGGATCTACAACACAATTTAAGCTTGAGCTGGTCTCCTCAACATACCATCACATCAGTAACATTTTCTGTAAATTCAAACAAGTTTTATATTCATACTTCATGCGACTTCACTTCAGTATTGAGGTAATTATAATCTGCCCATGGGTTAAGAAAGTCATTTTTACTTATGACAGGAAAGACATTGCTGGGGCTACATTTGTATTATTAAACAGCCACTTGATGGATTAATATTTTTACTTAGCTCTGAGTTGTTTTGGAGAGTTAAAGGACACAGGTGTTTTCTCTGAATGAAAATTGGTATCATCTTCCCACTGGCAGATCTGTGTGTCAGAATGTAATTGGTTGAGGTAATAAATGTATTTTGAAAAGAATCTGTTGTGTTTATATAAGTTTTTAAGGCTGCTCCAACTTCATAGTCTTTCTGTTATTAGCTGGTTTGACCTTCCAGGTGGTAGAATGCCTTTAGATTGTCAGAAGAAATAAACAGGGGTAAAGACTTGTGTGTTTCAATTATTAAGAAACTTCTTAGAAGAAAGGCCATTTCAAAACAAACAGAAAGAGACTTTTTTTAAACTTCATTTTCTGATACTCAAGTGCTCTATTATTTTGGGAAAAAGAAGGCAGCTTTTACCACTTCTAAATATAATTCAAGTAAATATTAAGAATTAGGAGAGTTGTATTTGAGTGATAGATTAATTATAACAAAAGTATATTGGGGAAGCCAGGATGGCTCAGTGGGTTAAGCGCGCACTTTGCAGCGTCAGGGACTGAGGATCAAATCCCGGCCGGGTCCGTGAAGACCCATATGCTGAACTGGGGAGTTCCCCCAGTTCAGTTCTCTCTCTGTCTCTGTATCTCTCTGTCTTTGTCTCTCTCTCTCTCTCTCTCTCTCTCTCTGCCAAAAACAATAAAAAAAAAAGTATATTTTTAGAGGAGACAAGTAAATATATCAGTGACATAATGTCTGTGTCCCAGACTATCCCAAAATGTACTAGGTTATGGAAATGATGTATTGTTTTTTATGATTTTCTGGGTTAACTGGGCTCAGTGAGACAGTCCTGTGCTCCATGTGGCATAGCTGAAGTCCTGGACATAGCAGGAAGGTCCAAGGCCTTAGGTCTCCAGAATCTCTCTCTGAATTTTCTGTCATTATAGAGTAGCCTAGGGCACTTTACAGTTTGGTTACTGGCTTTCAAGAGCCAAACAGGGAAGCTACAAGCCTTTTTAAGGCTTATGTCAAGAACTGGCATTTTTACCCCAGTATTTGGTCAAAGCAAATCAGCAGGTTAACCCTAACTCAGTAAGAGGAATATTAGTTTCCCCCTCTTGATGGGAGGAGTGGCCAAGAGTTTGGAATTATCTTTAATTTACCACAAAGATATTGACTCATTCAATCATTTAAGATCTGAGCTATCTGCTATATGTCTGACACTATTCCCAGGGCTATGAAGAGTCATCCTTTGAAGATATTTCTTGTTTAACTCTTCCACTTTATTTCAGCTTCATTATGAACAGCTATATAATTTTAGACAAGCTGCTTTTTATCTCCATAACTTACTTTTCTCATCTGTAAAATGGAGAGTATAATAATAGTTGCTTTACATAGGATTCAGTAATTTAAAATTTCACAATTGTGATGTTAATAATGTATGTAAAGCACTTAGAATGAGTCATACATGTAAAGAACAGAGAACAGTTCCTGACATATAACAATTTATTAGTTGTTATTGTTATTACTAATGAAAAAAGTGAAGTCAAGGGGAGTCAGACTTATTTGCTCAGTTATTTGATGGCACATTGTTTTAGCAGCACAGAACAAAATGTACTTATATAATTTTCTTATATAATTGGGCAAAGTTTCCTGCAAAATGTTATGGACTTGATTTTTCATAAATTATCTGAAAATATTTTGCAACCAAGTTACATGGATTTATGGGATATATTTTGCCTTCTGAGTTCTTTGGCTCCAATCCAATTACTATGATGGTCCTTCAGGACTGAACACATCCTCACCTCCTCAAGTCTCCTTTAATTTCTCCCTTGTCAAACCCTATAGTCCAGCCACATCAGATCACTTGTAGTTTCCACATTTAATGTGATGTTTCGCCCTTTATTTATGCTGTTCCTGGAATGCTTATATTCTGTTATTTGAACGCCTGGCTACTATGTGTTTCTTCTTCTCCATTATTGTAGGTATTTCCAATGAATTTTCTGACGTCTTCTTTTAACTGGAATCTGTTTGGATCCTTTTTTTTCTTCTTGTTTCCAAACCACATGACTACTTATTTCATAAGCCTTAATTATACTTTTGTGTATTACTTATCTTTCTCCATAATCTCTCTAAAGTGGAGGGCATAAAATGAGTCTTTTCCTTTTTTGAAATCTTCAAACCTACCGTGATACCATGAAGACTGTATCATCACATTGTGTAGTTAATTTCCTGGGTAAGGTTTCTTAATATGTATTTTAAAACCACAGTTCTTCACAAAAGAAGACAAAACCAAAAATGTACTCTTTGGCAATGTAAGTGCTATCTGCTTGTCAAGATAGCTGCAGTCTTTTTACAACATTAATTTCTGGCACTTACATAAACTATTTAAGAATCCAGCAAGTAAGATTATTAAAATTTATACATGTACATTTTATGTTCTCTTAGATTTCATTTAAATAGATTTCTAGAGCCAGTGAGGTCCTAGTACTTTTTTATGTGAGATAGTTTTGAGGGTCAAATGTCAACATGTTAATGTTGGATTTTACTTTAGCCATTGAAGATACTAGTTGAAGTTCAAATTACAGTCTGAAGTCAGGGGAGGACTGGTCTTAAATGGCATGCCTTTTGCTTAGTTTGGCCATAAAAAATTAAAGACCTCATTGGCAACCACTAACTACAAGTTTAGATTAGCCTAACTGAAGTTCTGGCCATATAGACTTTGCTTAAGAAAAAGTACAGTGTTTTGTCTTTCAGCAAGCATTATTATAAAATGTCAGCCAAAAGCATTACTGCTACTACTGACCCAGGATTTCAAGATTTTTCTTGTAGCCATACATCTCAAACTACTGGGATGTTCATAGGCTGATCATAGAAACAGCTTCACTTTTTGAGTGGGCCACTGGCTTCCTCTGTGGTGTCCTCACCCTAGAGCAGAAGAAATACCGTATTTTCCGGCGTATAAGACGACCAGGCGTATAAGACGACCCCCTAATTTTACAGTTAAAACATAGGTTTAGGCCTATATTCGCTGTATAAGACTACCCCCCACTTCCGAGGCTGTAGTCTTATACAGCGAATATAGGCCTAAACCTATGTTTTAACTGTAAAATTAGGGGGTCGTCTTATACGCCTGGTCGTCTTATA
>PVKE010024494.1:0-23765 GCA_004027555.1 Craseonycteris thonglongyai | reverse complement strand
AATTCTGTTATTACGCGGAGTTACCACACGTTTCGCTTCTTTATTGAAGGTGATTGAAGCAGTTTTGCGGATGTTTGCTTCCTCTTTCTTGATGTACCGCACTGTAGATTCATTCACCCCGTCATGGCGTGCCACAGATGCATCACTTCTGCCCTCTTTGATCATATCTAAAAGTTTCACTTTTTCGCTGATGGTCATCTTCTTCCTCTTGGGCGCCCCGGAGGAAGCTTTCGCAGGGGCACAGTGCTTAGGCGGCATTCTAAGGGCTTAATTAATAAAAAAAGTTATCGTTTAAACAAAACAAGTTATCGCCAACACAACACTAAAATACAGTATGCGAGACAGTCAACATCATGGACAAGACTGGCGAGATACAACAAGAGAAGATGCTAGGTGAGGCTGCGATGATGCGCAGACAATCAGCTCACAGGGATAAAACCACTCGTCCTCTCATTGGTCGATGTCGCACCGGAAACCAATCCCGCGCCTTTATGAGAGCCCGTGGGATGGACTCTGAGTCAGCTCATCTCTTTGTTTGACATGCAGGGATCCTTCTCTCTCACGCATCAACATGAAACAACGCTCCTTTCCGCCATGTGGCTGCCGACAGGGTTGTATTTTTTCATTTTTAGTTTTTGATGAATATTTTGGAAAAACCCGCAAAGCACTGAAGCCGCAAAACATGAAGCGTGAAGTGGTGAGGGAACACTGTATTTCCTTTTTTCACACCTTACACAAATATGAACTCAATGTGAAATATAGACTCCAGTGAAAACAAAACTTATAATTCTAGAAGAAAACAGAGAATAAAATTTTAATCTTCTCTTACATAGGATACAAGAAAAATGACTCATCAATGGCAACTAGTAATGTATTGGATTTTATCAAAATGAACAAGTTTACTCCTTAAAAGACAAAAATGAAAAGGAAAACCACATAGTATCAGAAAATACTTTCACCTGTATCTGAAATATGGAATGTTATGTAGAATATATACTGAACTCTTAAAGTTCAATTATTCAAATAACCCAGTATTAAAATGGTAAAAATTTAAACAAATAGTTCACAAATATATATATATATATATACACCATATATATCGTTGATAAATGCATGTAAAGATATTCAACACTATTTATTAATAATTAGGGAAATATAAACTATAACCACAGTGAGATCCTACTCCATACCCACCAGAATAGCTAAAATTAAAAAGACTGAAATAGACAAAGTGTTGGTAAAAATACGGAGCAACTGGAACTTTCATGCAGTTCTGAGTGGAGTGTAAAATATTGCGATCACTTTGTAAAACTATTTGACAGTTTTTATAATATTTAACATGTAAGCTTTATGGTTCATTAATTCTACTCAGGTATTTACTCAAGATCAATATATTTTATTATTATTTTTATCATTGTGAAATTATATAGATTTCAAGTATACATTTCTATAATAAATCATCTATGTGTTGCACTGTGTACTTACCACTCAGAGTCAGTTCTTTTTCAATCACTGCACATTTGACCCCCTTTATCCTCTCCTTCCATCCCTCACTGTCTTCCCCTCTGGTGACCATGAAAGTATTGTATGTGTCTATGATTTTTTCTTTGACTTGTTCACTTGTTGCTTTTAGTTTTCTGTCCCGCATATGAGTGAAGTCAGATGTCCCTTAACTTTTTGTCTGACAAAAGAACAATTAAAAAAAATATATATCTATAAAAAGACTTGGATAAAAATGTTCATAGAAACTTTATTTGTTATAGCTAAATATTCATCAAGTGATTGGCTTAAAAATATAGTATATCTATACGATGAAAACCAATTATCAATAAAAAGAAATAAACTATTGATACAAACATCAATATGGATGAATTCCTATAATGTTTTGCTGAGTGAATAGAAGCAAAATATAAAAGCATGCACACTTTATGACTATATTTATGTGAAGTTTTAGAACAGGTGAAGTAAATTTATAGTGACAGAGAACAGATCAGTGTTTGCCTGTAGTAGGGGTTAGGTAGGTTTTAGGAGGGGCCTCAACTGCAAAGGGCCCTGAGGAAATATTTTAGACTGTTGGAAATATCTTATATCTTAATTGTGGTCATGGTTGTATTTTTCACAACTTATTGAAGTATAAATAATAATAAAAATTAGTGCATTTTATTATTTGTATTTATATCACATTTAATTTTTTAAATGGAAAGAATCCTGGAGTTCCTCTAGTTTAAGATAAATATACCCTCCAATAAATAATGTTGTATTATTCCCTTTTTATAATACCCTGCCTCTTCAAAATGCTTATTAAGTTTTTTCTAAACTACCAATTCATATATTCTCAGATCTATTCAACAAATGTTAAACAAATATAGTATGCCACAAAATATGTAATGTGCCTCGTGTATATGAAACAAGAAAAAATAAATGTTTACATGCTTATACTGAATTGAACAATGTCCTTCCTAAACTCATGTATCCCAGAACCTGTGAATGTGGTTTTATCAGAAAATAATCTTTGCATAAATGATCAAGTTAAAATGAGATCATATCAGATTATGATGGTCTCTCATCCCAATGATTTGTGTTTTTATAAAAAGAGGGAAATTTGGACATAGGGATATGTACATAAGTAAGACACTAGGAAGACAGCTATATGAAGACAGAGGCAGAGATTGAAGTGATTTAACATGATTTATCTACAAGCTAAGGAATGCCAAAGATGGCCAGTAACAACCCAAAGTAAGGAAGAAGCAAGAGTCTCTTCTAGAACTCTCAACTAAGAGCATGGCTTTTAACATTTTGATGTCAGGCTCTTAGCCTTTATGGCTGTGAGAGAATATATTTCTTTTGCTTTAAGTGACCCAGTTTGTGGTACTATATTATAGCAGTTCTCTTAAAATGATACAAAGAAATATGGTGTTATGAAAGAGTTAAAATATTACTTGGATTCCCAAGAAAGGTCTCTTAATGAAACGATCTCTAGGTCAGATGGAGAGGTAAGTAGCAGTTAGAAAATGAAGGTGAGGGCAAGGAAAAAGAGAAGAGTAACGAGGCAGAAAGAACATTTTCAAAATTTCTGATTCAGAAAAGATCTTGCCATATTTCTAGACTGAGATAGAGTATTAATAGTTTGTTGGAGAATGGAGGGTGAAAGGCAAAGATGAGAATGGAATGAAAGACTGTATTCAGAGCATGCCTTTTAGAACGTATGACTATAAAGGAGTTTAAATTTTATTTTAAGTGCAATGGGAAGCCAAATTACGGATTTGAGTAAGAGATTGCTATGACCAAATTAGATCTGTTTTTTTTTTTAAATTAATTAGTCTAATTCATCTATAAAGAAATAATAGGAATCTAGGCTAGTGGACAAAAAACACATTTGGGAGAAGTTAAGAAGGTAATTACTACAGTAATTCAAGTGAAAGACATTGCAGGCTTAAACTCGGGTGAAGAGTTGGTGAGAAGTAGGCTTATTTGAGAATATTTTTGGAGGCAGACTCATCAGGACTTGGTAATAGATTGAATGTGGGGTGAAGGAGAGGGAGGTATTAAGAAGAACTCCTAGGTTTGAACAATTAGGTGGCTGCAAATGCTATTTATTGTGATGAGAAGACTGAGGGAGAAACAGGTTTGATAGAGAAGATCAAAAGTTTCATCTTGGACCTTCTAAATGTGGGATGCTTGTGAGATATCAAAGTGAATACGTCTAGGAGATAGATTGATAAGCCTGTGGTTTAGAAAAGAGGTCTGACCTAGATATACACATTTAAGAATTGTAAATGTATAGGTAATGTTATAATATTTATAGACATTATATTTATAATATAATATTATAATGTTTTAATATTATAGGTAATATTTTAGGAGTAGATAAGAACATTTAGGAGAGAATGTATAGTAATTAAAGGCCTGACACTGAACCCTGAGGAATTCCAAACTTCAGGGATTGGCTAAGAAAAGTCAGTAAAAATGGCTGAAATGTTGCAGCCAGAGAAATAGAAGGAATATTTGGAAAGACTAATGTCGTGGAAGCCAAGAGATGAGAGCATTAAACAAAAGAAAGATATAAAAATAATAGCTGAGATGCCAAGTGTGGTGGATTATCTTACTCTTCACTAATGTTCACTCCTCCTTTCTGTAACTATCATTAGTCACACTAGTATACAATTCACTTAGCTTTTTTCCTTTAGTTATGGCACAAGCAATGTTCCAGGGAGAGGATGCTCCACCAGCCAGGCTCCTGGCATGAAGGAAAGTAGAACACAGCCATAACTGATTTGTGATGGACATGTAACATGAGTAAAAATTAAGCCCTTGTTATTGTTGTTCTGTGCATCTTTTGTTACTGAAAAAAAAATCTGACATACTTTGAGTGATAAAGTAAGGTACAAGCAGAAAAGTAGAGTCTGGATTTAGCAAAATAGGTACTTGGTGATATTTGAAAGAGCTCTATCAATAGCACTGTATGAGTATATATTAGTTTTAAATTAGGTGAAGACTGAGTGGGAGATGAGGAATTGGAAGATAGTCTGAACTATAAAGAATCTTTGTGGAATGGAGAAGAAAAATAGTGTGTATAATTTGGGTGGGGGATAGGTCAAAATTTTATCCCTTTAACCCTAATAAATTTAAAAATAAAAATGGTTTATCTTTTTAAAGATATAGATGGAATTAAAGCACATTAGAACACTGAAAGTGATGGTTAAGCAGGGAGGAACGGAGGGAGAGAGAAGGAGAGAGAGAGAGAGAGAGAGAGAGAGAAAGAGAAAGAGAGGGAGAGATAGAAGTGGAGTATAGTCTCAAAGAAGGAAATAGGAGAGAAAAGTAGGCAGACCAGAATCTGATAGGACTCGGGACATTCAAAAGGAGAGAAGGAGCAGATGGGGTGCACATCCAGAGCTGGGAGAATTTGTAATTCTAAACGAAATTAAATGTCTTTTTTAAATATTCACATTTTAGGAACTAATCTTCAACTCAATTTCATAGCTCTGTTTTAGAATATAGGGATTTGATATAGTTTCTTATGTATACCCTCAGTCTAAAAAACTAGACTTGGTTGAATAAAAAATCCTATTAGCTTTCTATCTACTTCATTCAGATTCATAGGTAATTCTATTGGAATTCATAAAATATTTTTTCTTTAGATACCCAGGTCAAAATCTAGAAGGCGCTAGAAGTTTTTCATCTTTGTAAGTCAGACAAAGTGATTGATCCTTTAAGCATAGCTTTACTGGTTATATGTATTTATGCACGCCCTGCCCTGCTCTATATCTCTAAGTATCAGAAACCCATGATACTCCTATCCAAAAACATCTCCAGAATCTCCTTAATAGCTTATAGCACTCATTGCTTTGGAGACTGATGGAGAGAAAATTACAAGCATTTTTTTGGGTAAAATGTGACTATAATTTATTTTTTAGGGAATAAATAGGACTATACATGTCCTGATAAAAATGGATGAGCATGAAATTATTTATTTCCTGAAAGAATATAGGGATGTTTTACAAGATGCCTTATAATTGTTAGGATTTCTCTCTGACCAGTCCAATGTTGACAGGGACACAGCCAGCATCTGTCTGAAGCATTTTCCCCAGGGCTTATTGAATGGCAAATGTAATTTCTGGGGAAAAGCTTGATGTTCATACTCTCTGAAATAGTTACAGTTGAAATTCAGGATAAAAGCTTATTCTGTGGCTCTGACAACTTGATGGATATATTCAAGCTACATCTTGTGAGTTTCTAGTACTTGTATTTTCACAATATTAATTGTAATTTTCCAAGCTCTTGTTAATTTCAGTTGCATTTAAAATTTTTTTGACAATTCCTTATTGAAAGGTTCTGTATTTACATCTGATGGTATAACAGCCAGGAAGATAAGTAACCTTTCTTCTGTCACTTTCTGTTCTCCTACATCATTCTTAATATACTTTTCTTTTTACCTTTATTCCTCTCTCCTATTTATTTATTTTTTCAGTTTACACATTAGCTAAGTTAAATATTCAGTATAGATAATCTTGCAAACCAAATTGCTCCATAAATTAATAAAATTAATTAAAGAAGTCTACTGTATTATATATCTGATGATACCAAACATTCAGTAAGTTTTAGCTGTCATACACCCATTTGGATATTATCTCCTATTGCATGCATATATGAATGGCCAAGTATACGCATAAGATACCGTATTTTCCGGCGTATAAGATGACCGGGCGTATAAGATGACCCCCTAATTTTACAGTTAAAACATAGGTTTAGGCCTATATTCGCTGTATAAGACTACCCCCCACTTCCGAGGCTGTAGTCTTATACAGCGAATATAGGCCTAAACCTATGTTTTATCTGTAAAATTAGGGGGTCATCTTATACGCCCGGTCGTCTTATACGCCGGAAAATATGGTACTTTATTAAGGCCTAATTGATGGTAAATCTTTTTTTTTTTTTTTTTAGTTATAAATATCTAACAATGTCCTCTTGCATTTTCATATCAACTGATCTTGGTCTCATATCGACATCTGTTCAAGCATTGTAAGGTTTACAATTTCAGCTCTGTCATGACATTTTTGAGCCTCCCCAGGGCCTTTCTGGCCTATCTGAAAGTTTTCCTGCTCTTGTCAGATATACTTCCCACCAGTAGGCCAGGCTCCCCACCCAGCTAGTTCCCCTGTCACCTGGACTGGCTGCAATCTACATACTCCTCAACCTAATGGATTTCACTTCCTTTCCAGTCCATGATATCATTCAAACCAGCCAATCATATCCTATGGCTGGTTAGGAACAAGGGAGTACCTTACCATGAACTCTTCACTACAAAGCTTGCCACTGTTGGTTCACTCTATTGTCCTGCACCATGTGCAGTGTCCTTTTCCCCTGAGCTATGAGTGTATGTGACTTACAAACTTCTCTCAATCTTGTGTCTAATGTCAGGTACCATGTGCTCAGTCATCTTGTACAATTTAGGATGGAAGACCTTTCCTAACCAATGAGGTAAATAGGAAGTGATCAGAAACATATTTCTATCTTTATGTAGTAAGAACAGACATTATATGTTGCTGGATTTATTCAAAATTAGAATCTGTTCCCTATTATTAACCTAATTTCAGTTTTATTTTCATATAGAAACATACAAGAGTGGTTTTACTCTATTTATAATTTTATATATTTTTATTTATTTATTTATTTTTGACAGAGAGAGAGAGAGAGAGAGAGAGAGAGAGAAAGAGAGAGAGAGAGAGAGACAGACAGAGAGAGAGACAGAGAGAGAACTGAACTGGGGGAACTCCCCAGTTCAGCACATGGGTCTGCACAGGCCGGGGCCGGGATTTGATCCTCGGTCCCCGGCGCTGCAAAGTGAGCACTTAACCCACTGAGCCATCCCGGCTTCCCCTATTTATAATTTTGGGTTAAATTTAAGCCATCTTTAATAATTTATATACTTATGTATGTATATATGCAGATTTTGAGCTACTGTAGCTTTTATAATGGTTTTGAACACAATTAGTAGAAGTTTCCTTTACAAGTATTTGACCAAAAATTTTTTAAATGCAAATGATTGACTTATTTAAAACAACATTGCTATCAAAGTGATTGTTCAATTCAAATAAATCTGTCATTCAGGTTTGTATGTATATACCTAATAGGAACCCTACGGTCTGAAAAAAAAACCTATTTTGAATTAAAAAAAAATTAGTGAGTCACTTTTAAATCTAAGTGGAGAAGTGGCTAAGGCTTTCAATAATAAACAATCAGGGAGAAGCAGTTATAACTACATATTTCTACCCAAACTATACTAAATCAGAGAAGTCTTAAATTAATTAATTCATTCATCCATTTCATTTAGCATGTATTTTTTATGCTCTTATATGTACAATGTTAACTACTTTTGGGAAAATACTGAAAATTATGTAAAATATAAGGCCATGCTAAGAAGTAAAGCCAAACTCAATATTGCACAATTATAGAGTTGGAAAGGATCTTAGAATTTCTAAACTAAGGCTCCGAGTCAGAGGGACTTACCAAAGATCACGTGGACCCGGCTAGCCTGACAGGCAGCCACGTGTGTTCTCAAAATTGAATTATAAAAGTGACTCAGTGAATGACAGCGACGTGAAAAACGATGCTTTTTCAAGTGCCAAAACATGTGAAACAATAAAAATAAATGTTATCAGAGATAAGAGAGATATGTGTAGATAATTCTTATATATGTGACTCCGTGATGACAGTAGGTTTTCAGCTGAGCCCAGAAATGGTTTACTGTAACTTTCATATGCAAGGATAGAAAGAAAAGAACATTTTAATTAAAAAAGATGTCAGAAGCAAATTTCTCTATGGTTAAGAATGTGGTCATAATGTATGCTTGGGTTGGTAGGGTGACTGAATTAGAGGTTAAATTGCTTTCTAGGAATAAGAGTAGACAGTAAAATGAAAAGTTAATTAGAAAAGAGTAGTTAGTCAGTTAGTAAACATGTTAGTAAAATATTAATATTTCCATGACTTTGTAGTTAATGTGGTTGCAGAATACTTCTAAAATAAATAGAAGAAAAATGCTTAGGTACCTGAGAACTCAAGCACAAAATTGTTTGTTGTCTGCCTAGTGAGAAGTTTGAATGGGTTTTGGAAAAGTTGCTTCAACTTGCCTTATCTCATCATTCTCCACCCAGCCTTGCCCAAATTGATTCCTGTTAATGACCAGGCATGTTCACAGTTGTTTGAACCAGTATTAATAATGCTTGCCATTTATTGAACATCTCCTGTGTGTGTGCTCATGTACTGTGATAAAAATTGAAATATTAATACTTTTCTCTTGTTTTGGATAAAGTGGTATCTTGTTAAGGTAGATATATGCTTTACTCTTCTTTTAGCTAGAAAATGAAAGTCATCCATCATTCATGCCTATAGGGAGGAAATGGGGTGCATATTTTGTACAGCATCTTGAGAGTAACTCACTTAGAAATTGACTCATATTTGAGCTTCAAAGCTGCCATTTCTCCTATGAGAAGATGATTGTAACTGGTCCAGAACTGATAAGTGGTGTTTTGATGTAAACAATGAACAAACTGACAGATCAATAAATGCTGAGAAAGGCATGCTTCACCTCAGATTCTATTGATTACTACAAAAATAATGGAGTGACAAAATGAAAATGTGTTATGTTTTATTTGAGTTATGGTCATAGCAATATATAAGGTAATAGATTAACTCAGGTAAGACTTGCTACAAAAGAAGCATCAAGAACAACTATAAGAAAATCAATTTGCAAACACCATGAAAGCAAGTGTCTAAGGAACAATCAGCACACTTTACTAAAGAAAAATACCTGTCACACTTGTTCTCTATCTGTAATAGAAGACCAGATTGGCCAACCATTGCATTTTTATTTTAGCTAAGGATCTGACCTTCAACAGAGGTTATTTTAGTAATGTTATTACTCAGAGGCATTTGGTCAATGTCCTACAGGGTCCAAAATTCAAAGTCTTGAGTGCGTTTTGCCAAGGTCTTGGAAGTAAAATTGTGACAAATACAGTGATTTGGAACAGTATGGTTAGTAGACAGGCTCTGTGTGTTAACTGTTTCATTTCTTCCTCAGCCTTCATGTCAAGATCATATTCTTCTCAGAGTGGCCTTAACCATTGACTAACCCAGACTGTGCTACACAGGGATGGCTGCTTCCACCCAGCATGGGACTGCTCCAACAGGCAGTCCTGTTTTGCCGGAACTCCTTGTAGGCTGGCAGAAACCTTCTGCTCAGTTCTCCTCTATGTTTTTTTCTTTCACAGATTTGCTTGCCGGTAAAACTTTTTTACTCCTAAGTCTGTCTCAGGATCCGATTCCTGGAGAACTCATTTGACACAGTGGTACTAGAAGAAGCTCAATAAAACAGCCAGTAAAATAAAAGTTGGAGTCTGGATTGCTTACAATATGGTTGGCAATACAGATCCTATTCCAGGCAGTATCTCTGTCACAGGGAACCTCTTCTTGGCATAGATGGTGGCCCAATAACTAACACTTTCATTGGTAATGACTTTGTAGAATTTTCCAAGAAAGGAGACACAGTGAGAGAGCATAAATTGCTGATGACCAAACTCAGGATTTAATAGTTATCAAGCTTCAAAGATGACTAGTGCTCAGCCAAGGCAGGACTATTACCGGTATATAAAAGTTAGCACACTACTTGGGCAAACCTGTATCCTGAAATATCTGGATGGGTGTTTCTAAAACTCTAGGCTCTTCAAATTCCTCTGATTCCTCAGAGCCCTCTGAGGAGTGAGAGCTAGCACATCATCATGGAGGAAGATATTGCTAGGGCCTGTTCCATGTAAGGGAACAGGGACTTCTCTCAGAATTGGCTCCCACTCCTCTTTGAGTTTCTGGGCCAATTACAAGGGTTAAGTGGAAGCTTAACTAAGATGCAAATATGTTGGGTATGATATGAGAGGAAAGGACTCTATACTAAAGGACTTTTAAGAATTAGCCTGTGTGAACCAGCAAAAGCTACAGAAATTTTCTTGGGACAGAATTTTGGTGGTACTAGAATTAAACCAGGGAGGTCAAAATATAAATTTAAGTAAGGGAGAATATATTGATTTGGGACACATCATCAGGATAGTGGCTTAATATCTCAAGAACTTTTAGGGATGGAACAGACTTGTTGCAAAGGTCACTCCTGGAAATAATATCCCTTTTTGAACAAAGTTGAAATTCATAAATTGCCCTGAAAAGTTGGAGAGGGAAGGATGAAAAAGGTTTGAAAATGGGCATGCTAGAATTGATATATTATGTGAGCCCAGAATACCCATCAAAAGACTCACAGTAAAGCTAGGAAGGCATACCTTTCACCTAGCCTATGAGGAATGCATCAGTGAGAGGGGTTTTATTATCACTAAAATACTTAGTAATGGCTTTCCTCTGAAGGGCAGGGTTTATAGAAAGGATGTTGTAATGGAACTTGGTAGTTTGATAACAATGATATGATAACCTTTTTTGGGTTATCTGAGATCATCTAATCTTCAGTTCAGACCACAGTATGACACTCTAGCACTATTCCTTAAGAAAAAAAAAGAAAAAAAAGAAAAACAAATTAGGACATGATCCAGTTTAGCAATTAGAGAAATACAGGGTAAGAGATGGGATAAAGAATGGTTGCAAAGAGATATATGATAGCAGAAAAGAAGAATTAGGAGTAAACAGTCTTAGATGTCAGAACAATAGTTTCCAGTGCTGACTTATTTACCATATTCTGGAAAGCTAAGACTAGGGGACTAGTTCATAGCTTAATCAGATTAAATTTAAGACTAATAAAAAGAAGTGTCTTTTGTTATTATGGGTAACAATAAACTTTGAATGATTGTTATTTCCAAAGAAGGTTGAGACCGAGATATAGATTCAAAAGGCCTTCTAAATTCTGGGATGATAAATTTATAATCATCAATTAAAGAAATGTAGGAGACCATATATTTATATTTATTTTTGAAGTTGGTTTTTGGAAATACACCCATTCTTACATTGTATTCTTTGGATTTGTTATTAGACACAGACAACAGTGTGAGATGCCTGGGGTCTAAGGGGAGAGGTACCCAATGTTTTTAGACATGGAAGTTCCCTTTCTTGGAGGTAAATATTTTTAACTTTATTCCATAAAGAAATATCAGATATTTATTTCAGAAGGTGATATGAAAGTTTTATTCTCCAGGGTCTATATTGCATGTGTTTGAAATTCAGAAAGGCCTAAGATATAGAGGTTACAAGATATATGGAAGACACAGAATGGATATGTAATAAATTTAAAAAGCTAACAGCAAAAGGTATATTATAAAGCTGTAAAGTCTCTTTCTCTAGAGGACTTAAAAAACATGTATAAATCCTCATATATTACCTGGGATAACTGAATTCTGGCCCACTTTGAAGAAGGTGGGATAGCAGAGGTGAGTGTATTAATGTGTCTTTTAATGCCTTGCCTGATCCCAAGATCTGATTCTTTGAATTTGTGCTATCTTTGAAAAAAATATTGAGTTTATCATGAAAATTCCTATTTTTAATTAGTAGAATCCTGATGCAACTGTAGAGAAGAAAATTATCATCTTTAGTTTGGGTGTTTTATGACACAAGGAGAATGTTGTATTATATAACATCATATGTGTATATGAAGAATAGGTCTAGTATAGTAAAAAAAAAACATTCAGTGAGGTTTTATTTTATGTGAAGAAATAAAAATGATGATAAATTCATAATATGTTCATAAAGCCAATACAAAATGAAATTATGGCTTTAGAATTTTTTATTTGGAAGCCTATTTGAAAACCTTAAAAACCCAAAAAATATTAATCAAATAATTCACACAGTTTGTCATTTGCTAGAATTTATTTTCATGTTTATACAAAAATTTCAGTTTATATTCACACTTCATGTAGATGCTTATAAGTAGATTGAATACAGTTTAGATTTGATTGGATGGCATCTAGAAGTTGTATGACAAAGTGAATAGGCAGCATGAATTTAGAATGCACTTTGTTTTAGGGCATTAGCTGTCAAGTTAGAGAGAGAAAAAAAAAGTTATGAGTCTTCCAGTTGTGAAAATTGATAGGTAGGATAATGAATTAATTTTAATTCAACAAAAATTTGTGGAGTTTCAATAATTTGCTCTGCACTGTGAGCTATATATATGCTGCCAGGAATCACAAGTCTAGTGTTTCTAATTAAATTTAGTATTTAGTGTTTCCCTTATTTTGGGAAAGAATGTTCATTTTCATGGAGGCACAATAATGTCAGATAGAAAATGGGCTATGGACTCAAATTTTGTTTAAAAACATTAAAAACATGTTGAGAAGCAGAGCAAGTATGATTTACTCTGAAATAAGTCATATTTCTACTTGGACATAACAATGTTTATAGTGCTTGACAATAGAGTTATTGGATTGAACATTTCTAATATCAAGAAATTATTTAAAAATTTATTATGTTTGGGTTTGATCAGTTGGCCAAGTACAGAAATATTTTCAATTACATTTGGTGGGGTTATATAAGTAAACTAATTAACATACCTACATATATCTGAGAACTATACATTGAACAACAGAAAAAAATAAAAAAGAATTCTATGAATATGTGAGGTCAACATTTCTGCATTAATTGAGAAAAAAATAGCCAAGGAGGCTACCAGTACGCATTTGTTATGCCTTTCCTTTGTAGCTCACTCCCACTTTTATATTTTTGATGGTTCATTAAATCTCTTAATTGAATAGTTCCTCTCCTTCCTTGACTCACTAACCTTCACATCTACTCTACCAGTACAAAACAGAAGGTATACCCACCTCTGAGATTTAGAAACTGCCACTTCTGCCTAGTCTCCTTTTCTGTCTTTGTTCTTACTGATATGCCTACTTCAGGCTGAGCTCACTTGCTATTTCCACACTCAGTACCCTGCTTGCATTGTTGTTTTTAGTCAAATATATGATTAGCTTCCTTTTGGCCTTGGTAACAATCCTTTTTAAATGTGAGAACATTGTATTTGAGTATATAATTTCTAAAAATAATACATACTGGATCACACATTCAATGCTGGGTAATGAAAGCATTAACTATTAAGAGTGAAGTTATTAATTACATTCAGTGAAACTGAGTGGAGGTTGTAGATTTTCACTAACATTTTCAGATGAGGATTCATGGAACTGAGTAAAAAGCACATTTGGTCAACATAGCACATGATTTTAAAAGTCATTTTAAGTGACTTATCAGTGCTTATCAATATTGGGATTCTAGGTAAAATGTTATGGTTGAACTTGCCTCTAATAGACAAGGAAGTGAATTTTAAGCATATCCAGTATTCTATAGGAGTGGTTCTTTTGAAGTAACATTTAGTGTAGATACTTAATTGTAGTTTAAAATATGTTTTATGGGAAAGCTGGGATGGCTCAGTGGGTTAAGCACTTACTTTGAAGCCCTGGGGACTGAGGATCCAATCCTGGCCCCAGCCCATGTGGACCCACATGCTTAGCTGGGGTGTGCCCCCAGTTCAGTTCTTGCCGGGACCTATGTGGGAGGCTCCTGGCCCAGTTCCTGCCCTGCGCAGCCCTGTGCCCACCTGTGGAGTGAAACTATATGGAAAAATTAATGTCAACTGTGGAGACTGCTCTGGGCCCTCCCCCTTTTCTCTGTTTCTCTCTGTCTCTGTTTCTCTCTGTTAAAAATCAATACAATAAATCTAAAAAAAAAAATATATGTTTTAAAATTATTTTCTCTTGAAATAGAATTACTATAAGAAACAGTTAAGGTAGAAAATAAATTTCATGCTTTTATTAGCTGAGGCTAGACTATATTTTTAATGAACATATATTTGCTGGTAATATGCAAAATAGAATATTTCTCTAACTGTATCATCTACTTTGTCTAATCACTGTGTTGTACATTCTTTCCTCTTTTCTTCTGTCTTGTTTCTGCCCTGGGAGGCTGATATCTACGGTTTGCATCACCTTGAATTTTTTAGCTTCTGAGTGATTTAGTCAGTGGGAGGCACAAGTAGTAAATCAGATAGCAGAATGGAGAAGTCAGAGTATTTATGTCCATTCCCCACCATCTTCCCTGTTTTTCTGTGGTTCTGTTTAATGGCTGGCCCTATAGTTACAGCTTCCATCAAGTCGTTCCACTTTCACAACCCGAAGACCTCTCTTCCTCTGGTTTCTTAAATTCCAGGGAGTGTAATGGCTTTCTTTGATTGTTAGTTCCCAGGTACGTCATCATTGCTTGCTTAAGATTCCCTTAAATCTATATCAACCTCTGTACATAGTTCATTTATTCAAGAAATACTTAGGATTGCCATGTTTCTTGGCCAATTCTGAAAATTAGTATCTTAATTAAAAAAAAAAAAAATTATTTATGTTAAAGAGAGTTGAGAAAAGGCTGAGAAAGATACAATCTTAGAAAAAAATAATCAGCTTCATATCACCTTAAGATATTCATAAAACTGAAATAAGACCTTAACACACACACACACACACACACACACACATATATATATCTTAGACTTTCTGTTAATTGGAACTCAAGCAACCAGAAAAAATACAAAAAAAATTTGCTGGTTGCTTGAGAGTGCCCATTGCTTGAGTTCAGGTTAACAAAGAGTCTACTTAAATTTATTCAGCATCTACCAGTATACATGGGTGTTAGTTAACTGAGAATCTACTGCATGTAGAATAATGAATCTTGCTTGAGGGCATTACAAACTAAGAGGTCATTCTGATCACTTGATTCATTATAATACTATATGATATGGAATATAATTCAGTTAAATAATAATTAACACTGATTTTATTTGACTTGGACAAAGTGGAACCAACTTCACTGATGTATAAATAGAGATTGAATCTGCCACTGTTGAATAATATGAATATATTGTTGATTTATGGAGGCAGTCTTCATAAATTTACCCATGTAGGTGAAACTTAGCTAATGTTCATGTCAGAGTGTATCAAAAACCCAGTTTAATACTGCTATATTCTTGTGTTAAGATAACTTGAAAAATAGCTTCACAATCTCAAAATCGCTGTGTATTTTGGTTCCAAAATATTAAGATATCATGTAAATCTGCAGAATACAACTCTTGATTATTTAAATTTATTTAAATTACTGATGTGCAGTGTTATTAGTTTGGCAAATCATAAGTCACATCAAGGTCATAAGTTGACTTAATTTCAATAGTGGCCTTTTGATAAGGGCTGCCGAGCATGGCAAAATGGAAGTGTTTTCTGCTTAATTACCATCTATGTTGTGTTGAAGCTAATAATGTTACATGCGCCCTTGCACCTTGAGATTTAATCTCATTTTCAGCTGGCATTTTTATGTTTGAATTGCTGTGACTGCTTCAACCAGACTGTAGGAGCCTGGGGCAGAGACAGAGTGCTCTTCTAAGTCAATGCGAAGCACAGCACATTGTCAGGGTGCAGCAAAGTATTCAGGAGTCAAACTTTGCAGAGTCTTGCCTTACTGACATCAGATGAATAATGAAGGCAATAAGAAAGTGGAAAAAAAAAGATTTTTGCAATAAGGTTCTGAGTTTCTCTTGACTGATATCATTAAAATAGTTTTTCCTTTTCTGCATGTGTCTGGACCACTGGGTATTTGGACCACCACAGAAGGGGATTCCTTAATCTTTTCTGCTTCTAGTCTGCTGCTTTTTCTTCCTGATTTATAGTGCTAGGCTTATGGCTCACAAATTCTCACACTTCCCATTCAACATCTGTTCCCTTTTTATGGTACCATTCAGAGAACTGGGATTGAAAAGAAATATTTTGATCTTAATGAATGAGTAACCTGTGACATGAAGATATTCCCCATACATAAGCTACCTTTTAGAAATGAATGAGTTGGTTTAATTTGCAATTGTCCTTGAAAATTAATTGTATGCAATTAATAATATGCTAATTCACTTTATTCTCTGTTCCATATGGTATTGGCTTGAGTTTCATGTAGATTTGTCCTTTTGAAAATGACTGAAAAATAACTTCTTACCATTGAGAAGTTTTAAAAAAGAGGCAAGGTAATTTATTGGGTAGAAAAATGAATAACAAATTAAAAGTACAAAGATGGGTTTTCTATATTTATTGTACAGTATTTATCATGGTACTTACATTTTAAGGATGCTGCCAGCTGGACCAGAGAAATAACTTTGTCTTTTTGTAGATGTTCAGTAGAGAGGTTTCCTCTATACAACATTGACAAAGCATATAACCTTGACACAGAATTGCTAACAATCCCACTTAGATGGGCTGTGAACAAAGTCAGGAAGTTGAGGATACCTTGTCACTGTGAATGTCAGACGTATCTCTGCTTCATGGACTCAGACTCAAATTTGATATCATCTTGTCTAAAAAACCCAAACTTTCTAGTTGAAGGCACCATTGACAATGAGTTTCTTTTACCAAGATCAGTTGACGATATAACTAGATGGTGTTACATACCAAAATTAACTCAAAGTAGATTAAAGACCTCCATATAAGACTCAAAACAATAAACTTAATAGAAGAAAACATCAGTACTAAAGTTATAGAACTTGATCCCAAAGGCAAGGGAAGTAAGAGCAAAAATAAATGAATGGGACTATATCAAACTAAAAAGCTTCTGCACAGCAAAGGATACCATCAACAAAGTAAAAATAAAACCAACCAAATGGGAGAAATATTTTCAAACTATGCCTCTAATAAGGGGCTAAGATGTAAAAGATATAAAGGACTCATACAACTCAACAACAAGAAAACAAATAATCCAATTAAAAAATGGTCAGAAGACCTAAACAGACACTTTTCCTATGAAGACATGTAAATGGCCAACAGATGTATAAAAAAATGCTCAAGCTCACTAGCAATTAGGGAAATGAAAATTAAAACCATAATGAGATATCACCTCACACCTGATAGAATGGCTATAATCAACAAGACAAGGAAAAACAAGAGCTGGAGAGGCTGTGGAGAAAAAGGAAGCCTCATACACTGCTGGGAATGTAAACTAGTACAACCACTATGGAAGGCAGTATGGAGATTCCTGAGAAAATTAGGAATGGAATTACCATATGACTCAGCAATCCCTCTCCTGGGCATCTACCCAAAAAACCTGAAAACCTTAACCCACAAAGACGTATGTACCCCAATATTTATTGCATCACTGTTCACTGTGGTCAAGTCATGGAAACAACCAAAGTTTCCTTTGATAGATGACTGGATAAAGAAGTTGTGGTACATGTACAAAATGGAATACTGCTCAGTGATAAGAAAAGGTGAAGTACAGCCATTTGTGACAATGTGGATGGACCTTGAAACCATCTTATTAAGCAAAATAAATCAGACATGAGAGATGATGAGTGAATCTGTACATTGCAAGTGGCAGGTTGCTGCAGATGCTATTGGAGCCACAGCATATGCTCTCAACAGTCACTGTTGCAACAGCAATTATTATTTTGGTATAAGAACATATTTATGATGATCCATTTAAAAAATGTATAATTTTCTGCCTGAGGTCGTTCTATTAGCCCTTACTCAGGGCAAGTCAGAAATGTTAGGGGAGTTAATGTCTGTCTCTAAGAGTAGCTCTTAGAAATGAAGAATGGAAATTTGAGCATCAATACTTGTGGTTAACCACCTTTAGACGGGACAACTTTTGAAGCTCCTCTCACATTGTGTCTCAGAGTTTGCATTAGGACTGAACCCCAAGTGTCTGCAATAGCAACCTGCTCATTAATGTATCATGTATTGGCTTTTTTTCCTTCCCTTCCTCACTTCCCACCCACTGTAATGGTGCTTCTTAGGATCAATTTCTAACCTCCCAAATAAACCACTTACGCTCAAAGCTGCTGAGTTAAATAAAGTCAAAGGGGAGTCTTCTTTTATTTATTTATTTTATTTATTTTTATTTTTGACATACACAGAGAGAGATACAGAGACAGAGACAGAGAGATAACTGAACTGGGGGAGCTCCCAGTTTAGCATATGGTTCCACATGGGCCGGGGCTGGGATTTGATCCCTGGTCCCCGGTGCTGCCACAGCTTTATTACGCCGGCGGGCCCAGCAGGGTAATTCCCAAAAACTGAGCCAAAGGGGAGTCTTGAATGCTGCACCTCTTGTATTTTATTGTGTTGAAGTATGTTTTGTATCAACAAGAAAAAGACCTAGAAGAACTTAATGTTATTCCACCATAGCATCTTTTTGACAAATTCCTTTTCATGCCTTGAAGAAATTGGGTTTGGAGGGGAAATGCTTGAAAACATTTGAAGAAAAAGCACCTCCATGTGAAACTAAAATTTTCTAAACTTGATCAAGTTCTCTGTAACTATCTTTTTTATTGAATATACAAGTAGACATAAATAGGAACCATCTATGTGAGCACCAGAACCTCCCTCCCCACATACAGCCTGCAAGTTGAAACCATAACCTACTGTCTACATTAACATGACTTTGCAATTCATTAGTATTACTTTACTTTTCCAGGGTTACCTGTTTGAGCAAATGATACAATTGTTCATTATGGGAATTTTCAAGACTCATCAGTTTTTCAATGGACAATATCAATAGACAGTTTGTGCCTGAAGGTTCTTTGGCTCCCTCAAAATCCTTATCTTGCTACTAACCGGGGAAGCCGGGATGGCTCATCAGGTTAAGCACTCACTTTGCAGCCCTGGGGTCTGAGGATCGAATCTCAGCCCTGGCCTGTGTGGACCCATATGCTTAACTGGGGAGTGTTTTCTATGTGGGAGTTCCCCATTCAGTTTTCACTAAGGTGAGCCTCTCAGGCGAGCTTCCCATGTGTGGGAGGCCCCAGCCTGGTTCCCACCATGTGTGGTCCTCACCCACTTGTGTGGAATGAAAACATGTCAAAAACTGATGACATTCAACTATGGAGACTGCTCTGAGTCCTCCCTCTTCTCTTTCTCTCTCTCTGTCTTTGTCTCTCTCTGTCAAAAAGCTGAACCTTATATGGGCCAAGTCACTTGTTAAGCATGTTATATATGTAATACTTTTTCATTTTATCATGAGAAACCAAATATACCAGTTGACATAGCTAGACCTTATGACATAGAATTCTGACCCATATCCTCTGCAGCAACCACCCTGGGAAAACAAATTACAATCTCTGCAATGGTTACCTGGGAAGTCAAGGACTTGATCAGTAACAGCTAACTTCCCTATTCCATAACTTCACAACCCACTTGCCCCCTCTTCCAACTGGGAGACCAACAAAACAGAGCAAATATGCTCCTCAAATACATGACATAGATGCTATGCTTCTACTTAACCTGTCTTCAGATCTCTCATGTCAGCAACCTGTGATGAGAACCCACCTGAAACCTTCCTATATTTCACTACGAAGCTATTTTACTCCCCTAGCTGCCTTTGTGTCTCTGCCAAATGCAAGAGATGGAAGTTGACTCCCTTGCTATATAACAAGCTGTGAATAAATAGCCTATTTTTTCTCTTGTGCGTGGTCTTTGTTTAACTCCATGATTATAAGAACTCTATGACATAAATACTTTTGACAGATGAAAACAGGGAGGCAAATAAAGATCATGTACTTGTCCTATTTCAGAGCTGGTAATGGCAGGGCTGAGATCTGAAACCAGTTCATCTGACTCTGTCGCCTGTTTTAACCACCACTCAAGGAAGTATTAAATAGAGATTCTAAACTCTACTATCCAACAGTGTTTAACTTGACTGGAGCCCTCTAATCCTTGAAAACAGGGACATTTAAACAATTCATAAGTTTTAAATTGTTCCCCCATTCTGAGTAGTGTGACATAATCTTGTACCCTCCCACTCTGCCCAACCTGGGCTGTGAATCACCCCTTTGTCCAGCATATCTTATCCATGCTGTATGTACACCCCGCTGGTTAGTCATTTAAGTGATGTCTCAGATATCAGCTTCTTTATCAGAGAGAGAGACCATTTTCACATAACTTTTATTACAGTATATCATTATTATAATTGATTTATTGTTTTTACTGTTGTTAATCTCTTACTGTGCCTAATTTATAAATTAAATGTTATCGAAGTATATATGTATATACATGAAAAGACATAGTATGTGTAGGGCTCAATTCTATTTGTGGTTTCAGGTATCCATTGGGGGGACTTAGAACATATCTCCTGTGGGTAAGGGGGGCTACTATTCTTTGCTGCTGCATTGGACAAAGCAATATTTTTGGTGCAGGTTCCTTTTGTCTAGCTGGAAAGTTTATTTTTATCACTGAGTTCAACTTAGCTTCTGGTCTCTCTGTCCCTCCCCCTGTTATTATTAGTCTTAATGTTATTGTTATTCTTTTTTCTCTTCTGCTGCTGGTGCTGCTGCTGCTGCTGCTACTACTACTACTACTACTACTACTACTACTACTACTACTACTGTTGCCAGGAATCAGCCTGGCTGAACAAAGTCCTCAAGTTCGAGCGGTGGGAATTAATAGATAGACCAAAAGGCCTGCCGACTGTCCTGGAGGGAGCAGCCCTGAATAACTTCTTTGCTTATCTTATATAGCAAAAGTTTACCATTACTAGGAACAGGCATTAGCATAGCAAAGCACGGTGTAAACAGATCTTTATAGGAGGTAACAGCTTCTTCCAGTAAAGGCTTTGATGTGTAGATCATGGACCATTAATCTATGGGCTTCTGCCACCTGGCCTTCATTCGAAGCTACATATACACATTTTTCTATAACTAACCACCCAACTACCCCTCCCCCCCCGCCCCCCGAGGGAGATGAAAGGGGGATCAAGGCTTTGCCATCAAGGTCCCAGGCCCATCCCTCCCATTAGGCCCAGGGAACTGAGGCGTTGCCATCAAGGCCCCCTGAAACCTTTCTGTTCAGACTCTGCACCGGCTCCCTACATACTACTACTACTACTACTACTACTACTGCTATTACTACTGTTAAAACTTCTCCTCCTCCCACTCCTGCTCCTCTTCCTCCCACTCCTCCTCTCCCCCCTCTTCCTTCTCCTCCCCTCCTCCTATCTGTCTCTTCTTGCCTACTTAAGAAGCTCTCGTGTTTTCAGTTTCCAGATTTCACTGTATGAGTCACATTTTCTTTTTCCAACTTGTATAAATAGCTGAGTTCTTGACATTAGAGAAGATTAAGAATACAACTAAACACATGTAATTATTTTCTAACGTCATATTCTTTTATCTCAATGGAGGGAAAAGAGATATTCCTTGATTATCCAAAAAATGTAATTAATTTTTTAGTCGTCTGCACCAAAATATTAAATATAATCACCTCAAAATGTCTCATAGTCAGGTACACTAAGTAAGTTGGGTTGGTTAGGTGTTTGAGTTGAATACTGGAGTTGATAAGGTGTGTGTGTGTTGGAAGAGGGGGCAAAAGGAATAGAGGGAAACTTGTACTTTACCAAAAAGTGTTGATTTATGTCTTCTCTAAAGGTTTTTGTCTTCTTTTAAAAAAAGTATAAAAACAGCACCTGATGCTTTTCTATTTACATTTGGGTCTGGATCATCTGTACAATTGGAATAATAGTGTAGCATCTCCTGCTGCTGCTTGAGCGCATCTCTGGAGATTGCTTCAAAATATCCCTACATACTCATTTGAGAAAATGAGATTGATTGGAGAAGGTTTGCTGCTTCAGTAGTCCATGTTACTCAGCAAGCTTCCCCAAACACCCATCCTTGTTCTTGACATAGCAGTGTTCACCAGCTGAACACACAGGAGCTCTCTTCTTGGCTTGCCAGTCACAAATATGATAGATGTGCCCATGCTCATGTATTCTTTCTATATTGTTGTATGTAAGAATAATGTTATTTAGATTTTGTTTCATTTCATCCTATTTTTCTTTCTCTACTTCAGGTCACATAACACAGTGTGCATTTTATACTACCTAAAATAAGTTTAAAAATTATCTAATGCCACCAAAACTTATTCCGAACCTAGTGTGTGACAGGCATTGTGTTAAGCACTGGATATCCACAACTGAATAAAATACCCAAGAACGCGATAATCTAGAAGAAATAGATGTAGAGAAGTAAATGTGTAACTGTAATAAGAATGTGATCACTTTCACAAAATAGTTATTTTTAAAATGTGGATGTATCAAAGATTGAGATTAATTTCATTGGGTGTTGAGAATATGGGGAGCAGTTGGACATGGTGATTACATTTGATTGGATGTTATACAGACCAGAAAAGAAAAGATACCTTAAGTAGAGGAACTAGCACCAGCAAGGGGCATGACGTATTCAAGGTGAGTAACTAGGGGTTGGGGTAGAGTAGAAGAAAGCAGTAGATGGTCTTAAAGTTGTAATCTGTGGATAGATTGTGTATCTGCTAATAATACATAGTTATATATCTGCTGATAAGCCATAATAAGGAGTTTGCAGAATTTTTTTGTAATTCACTGGGAGCCAAAGGAGATTGTGATGATAATGGATGATCTGTAACTTTTAACTGTGAAATTGAAGATTGTGGGGAATAGCAAATAGCAATTCCAATATACATGTAGAAGATACTTTAATTTGGACATTTGCAAATGTGTCCTTATAATTCCACCTTTTCTGATATGTAGTTTTTATTTAAATCTTGCAGATCCCTGCCCAAGTAATTTTGTCCTTGATGGGCAGGCCATTCATATTCACTTATATGGGACTGTCTGTACTAGAAGGAATCTGGGACTAAGAAGTGATTACTCTGATTCTAGGATGGGTCACTTTGGAGGATCTTCAGTTATCCTGTTAGGTAGGAAGTTAGTCATGAGTGATGGGAGGGGCAGAAGGTAGTATAGTCAGTGCTTTGCACCACCCAGGTCCAACCCCCAGGGACTCATTTTGTGATTAGAACATCCTGATGAAAGAGAAGTAATATCCAACCAGAATTACCTGGTTTTTGACTCTTATGAAGAGTGTTAAACCTTGCCCTTGCCCTAACCTTAGCCTCATTATAATGTAATTGTAACAAATTAGCATTGTGGTTTTGGCCCCCCTACCCCACCCCCATGGGTTTTTCTGTATGCGTTCTGGGTAAGGGCATGCACAGAAAGAAAACTCATGTGATTTACATATGTCAATCAAATGACCTAAGTCTATGCTTCACACTTACAGAGCTGACTCTGGGCCAAGAATAAAATCCAGAACCCCAAATGCTTTGGAACCTTTTGTTTCTCTTGGCTTGGCCAATTTCTCTCTTGAAATTTATCTCAATAAAGCTTTCTTTTTTTTTTTTTAAAGATTTATTTATTGTTTTTGACAGAGAGAGAGAGAGAGAGAGAGAGAGAGAGAGAGAGAGAGAGAGAGA
>PVKE010024493.1:12346-23865 GCA_004027555.1 Craseonycteris thonglongyai | reverse complement strand
AAATAAAATAAAATAAAATGATGTTTAAGTTAAAGTGAAAATATTCTCAAGAAGATCACAATTTAATCTGCTGGGTACAAGATTTATTTTTCAGGAATGTGGACTTTTGCAAGTACTGCCAGCACTTGTAAAGCACTATGTGCCAGAGAGTTCAAAGGGCTTCACATCTATACATAGTACAAGTCCTCATAACAACATTGTGATATAAATGTCATTATTATCTTTATTTTAATAAGAAAAAATAGGTTCAGAGTGGTTAAATAACTCAGCAGTAATTATACAACAAGTAAACATCCAAGCAAGAATTCAAACCCCTAGGGAAGCTGGGATGGCTCAGCCAGTTAAACGCTCACTTTTCAGTCCCAGGGACTGATGATCAAATCCAGGCCCCAGCTTGTGAGAACCCATATACTGACCTGGGGTGTGCTTCTCATGCCGGAGGCCCTCAGTTTGGTTTTCACCCCTCAGTTCAGCCCCTGGCTTGAGGGGGGTGTGCTTCCTATGCAGGAGGCTCTCAGCTTAGTCCCTGCCCCGCACAGTCTCCCACCTATCTGTGTGGCTCTAAACCATGTCAAAAACTGATGATGTACAAATATAGAGACTGCCCTGGGCCCTCCCCCTTCTCTCTGTCTCTCTCTGTCTCTTTTTCTCTCCATCTCTGTCAAAAACAATACAATAAATCTTAAAAAAAAGAATTCAAACCCTTAAATCTAGCCCCAAAGCTTCTTTACTGAATTGTTATGCTATGGTATCAACTCATTTGAACTAGCATCATATACCCATATTTTAGGGAATTTAAGATACTTTCAGGCTGGTTCTTCTTTTATTAGCTTATATACATTTATTTAGCTATTGATTACTTCTCTTTAAAATGTCTTAGAATGTCAGTATATAACCTACATACATAAATTATATCTGTGTCCATCACAACATTCTAACCAAACTGCAAAAATGTATCTGCACAAACAAGTTTTCCCTGCAAAAAAATTTCACTATTCAACTTTATGTTAGTTGATAATGAACTTTTGAAAACATTAAGACATCAGAGGTGCAGTAACGTAGATTCTCTTGGCAAATGTGTAATATAATTATCATCATAACCTGATTTTATAAGAAACAAAATAATTTTTAGACTTTGACATGGTAGACCAATATCATGAAACTAAGATATTAAAACAATGTCATCATACTGTAGTCTTTAAAATACCTCTGTGAATGGAAGCATGAGAGACAACTTATTATGTATCTCATACAAAGAAAATGATAGGATTGCCTTTTGAAAATTCACAGGTGAAGAAAACTTGAACCATCACTCTACAGTAGATTCCAGCATACCCTCAAGTATACAGTTCTATATATTTTTACATAAACTCTACACATTATCATTTTTAATTCCTTGGCTATAGGAATACACCAAAGCAGTTTAAAAATTGTTGTGTGGGAAGCCGGGATGGCTCAGTGGGTTAAGCGCTCACTTTGCAGTGCCAGGGACCGGGAATCGAATCCCAGCCCCGGTCCGTGCGACCCATATGCTGAACTGGAAGCTCCCCCAGTTCAGTTCTCTCTTTGTCTCTGTATCTCTCTCTCTCTCTCTCTCTCTCTCTCTCTCTCTCTCTCTCTGCCAAAAATTAATTAATTAATTAATTAATTTTAAAAAACCACAAACAAACAAAAAAAAACACTGATGTGTAAGTAAATAGTTAAATCACACAAAAAAACTATTTCTAGTTTCTAAGGTCATGGAAAAATACAATACCCCATTTTTGTGTCTAAAGTTCTGTTTATTAACCAAGTTTTACAAATTTATTGATCACCAGTTCTCTTAATACTAGAAATTACATGAGTCGTTTTATACTTTAGTGCTCTAAATACATGTGATCATATTTTTTTTGTATAAAAATATCCTGTAATGCTGTGATTCTCAAACACTGATATGTACTAGAAACATCATGAGAACTGGTTTAAATGATGATTTTCTGTAGAGTCTCAATTCTGCTATAATGCAGACTCAATAGTCCTAGCATGACATTTGGGGGAATCCACATTTTCGTAAACAAACACACTAATTGTGGTACTGTTGATGGTAGACCACACTTAAAACAAGATTGTGATAAATTTATTAGTCAAAAATTTAACTTCTTTGGTGTAAGGACACGAGAAGCTAAAGTAATATAAATGAAGGTGCGCAGGCACTTTTGGACAGTAAATTCACCTGAAATCGAGCCCTTGACACAAAATATTTCTCTATCAAACCAACATTTTACTGTGTCTTTGCAAAACAAAGTAATGTACTCTTATGGCTAAAAACCCAGTCTGAAAATTGTGGGTGGTATGGGCTAGAGTTGAGGATTACTGCAGTAGCAGACAACCCCTATATCTGACAGGCATAAAACAACAAAGATTCACTCAGGGATTTAGGATGATGGAATGGCTGCCCTATGCACTTGGTATTGACTTCTATGTCAGAGGTAAGAGGAAGGCTCTAGGAGTTTGTATGTACTCTTGCAAGTAAACATCAGGCCTTGGTTTCAGCAATTAAATGTTTATGAATCATTGTCCAGAACTAGGAACCAAGGTCTTTTGAACATGAGACAAGAGTGAAGTCCTGCTATGGGCCTGAAAGCAGAGTTGAGGGGGGTAAGAGGATGGGAGCATTTGGTTAACAGCAATTATGCCAATCATAAGCAACCAAATTCTGCTGCTTCTGAAGCCCAATGTCTGAACATCAGTGAATCATTTAGCTATTGGCTAAAGACATTTTATGACTTAGTAAAATCTATGTGTGAAAAATGCTGTGCATAAGCTAATTAAACATCAACACTATGTCTACTCCAAACAGATGGCAGAAATGTAAAATTTGTAAAATGGAAGGAAGAAACTTGAATTATTTAAATATGTTCTGCAGCTTATGGACAGAGAAATTTGTCCTATTGACTAATTTTTTTACTAAGAATTCATTTTCTGATCAGTGTCCTTCTGTAAACAAAATTCATCATCCCAAACTGCTTTTTGGTTAGTTTAATTAGAATTTCTGCTTCATTGTCACTAAACAAGAGAAATTTAAGGAGCAGGAAGAGGTCAAAGATTTGCTTTACCACTCAGTTTTTCATCACATAATATATAAAACTTGTTCAAATAGTAGAAGATAACTAATTTTTAAAGCATAATTCCCTTCCTAAACAATACATCTTTCTGGTAAAATTTTAATGAACTCTCTACTTCAATTTTTGTAATGCTCTATTATTTTTGAAGCAATTCTTTCATAATTATTTTAAAATAATGCCTTTGCTGTTATAATTTTGTTTTACCTAACAAGACACAACTTTTTACTCTTCAGTGAGGATGCAGCATAGCAATTATCTGTATTTTAATTGTTAATGTATATACTTGAATCCATTGTTAATAAATATTCAAAGGTGTTCACATTGTGCTTGTGAAGGAACAGTTTGAGAATATTTTTTTATTTTTTTTTTAATATATTTTTATTTTTGACAGAGAGAGAGATACAGAGACAGAGACAGGGAGCGAACTGAACTGGGGAGCTCCCAGTTCAGCATATGGTTCTGCATGGGCAGGGGCCGGGATTCGATCCCCTGTCCTTGGAGCTGCAAAGTGAGCGCTTAACCCACTGAGCCATCCCGGCTTCCTCGAGAATATTTATTTATGTATTGAGATTCCAAATTAGGAATGGAATTACCATATGACCCAGCAATCCCTGTACTGGGCATCTACCCAAAAAACCTGAAAACCTTAATCTGCTAAGATGTCTGTACCCACATTTTCATTGCAGCAGTGTTCACAGTGGCCAGTACATGAAAACAACCAAAATGCCCTTCGATAGATGACTGGATAAAGAAGTTGTGGTACATTTACACAATGGAATACTACTCAGCGATAAGAAAAGATGAAACACAATCATTTGTGACAATATGGATGGACCTTGAAACCATCTTATTATTACTAAGCAAAATAAGTCAGACTGAAAGAATCAGGAAACATATGACATCATTTATAGGTGGATTATAAAACTGAAAGTAACAAAGAAACAAAGACTTATGGACACACTCAATAGTTTGGTGATTACCTGAGGGAAGGGGAGGAGGGAGGGGGGAGGGAGAGTTCCGGGGTGAGGTAGGAGTGGACACCGGATATATGGTGATGGAAGGACAGCTGATTCTGGGTGGTGAGCACATAATGCAATACACAGGTGATGTAATGTAGATTTGTACATCTGGAAACTATCTAATTGTTACCAATCAATGTCACCCCAATAAATTTAACAATAAAAAAAAAGATAATATAATTTAAAAAATATATATATTTATTTACTTAAGAGAAGTTTCAGGTTCTATTTTTTTTTTTTTTTTTTGTAAGTGAAATTCTTTAATGAAAACAAGTTTCCAGGTTGACACTAATAGCTTACCTAGGATAAATCTTTTCAAATTTTAATTGAACTAAGGGCCAAACAGGTACAATAAGAAGAGTTCCCTCATAATAGAGGCTCCTAGGTTCCATTGTAAGGCTTCCCAAAAGCAAAACTCCAGTTATTAAAATAATTCAAACTTTTCACCTATAGATTAAAACAATTATCAGATAGGTCAAAATAGAAATGCATGTCACATATAAACATTGAAGCATTAAAAGACTTTTTATACTTTCATAGTTTCAAAATATGAGAAATGTCTTAGCTACTAAAAACTACCAACTGACCTAATCAAAATATCTTGAAAACTCTATCTGTTAAGTTACTGTTAAACTTTGTGTGTTAACCTTAGTTCACTCTATTTTAGTCATATACATGAATATACAGACTTTCAAAAAGTACTTTTTTATTTTGCCTATTGACTCAGAGCAGTTTCCATTTTTTGCAATCATGTCACAAGTATGATGAAGAAGTAAAAATTTTCCTCTGATATAGCCATGTTTTCAAACAGGTTATTTTCCTTATATAGTATTTATTTTTATGTATTGCATAAGCATCATCGATTGTTTTCCAATTAAAAAAAATACTACTTACTGACAACCTTAATGAGTGGGACTTTTTAAAAAATTAAGAAATGCCCCCAAATTAACTTTTGTGATTTAGTTGTCAGTTTTAGCTACTAGGGCCTATAAAGGATCTTTGATGGCTGAACCCTAAAGATTAATCATTCCTATATTCACCCAATCTGTTCTCTGCAGGACACTCATGTGACTTCACTGAATTACCACTTACAAAACTTTAAATTATCTTCAAAGTCAACATGAGTTTTATACCTTGTGAATTGCCATTCAATGTCAGTTAGATATCTACTTGTCAAACAAAAGGGCATAGAGACCATGCATTGTTACAAATCCGTAGAATAATATAGCATGATATAGACCTTGAGATTAACTATAGATAGAAAGAAGGAATGAGTACTTTTATAGAGGTAACTTTTTATCTACCATAAAAACGCATAACTTCTACAAAACCCACAAAGAGTGAAAAGACAGATTGGTACAGGGTCCCCCAAACCTGAGCCCCAGACCAGTGCTGATCCATGGTCTGTTAGTAACCATACCGCATAGTAGAAGGTAAGCAGCAGCCAAGCAAGCAAAGCTTCAGCTATACTTACAGCCACTCCCCATCGTCACCACCTGAGCTCTGCCTCCTATCAGATCAGTGGTGGCATTTGGTTTTCATAGGAGTGTGAACCCTACTATGAACTGTGCATGTGAAGAATCTACACAGTCTGACAAATAAGTTCATGAACTTGCCACTGTGCACTTACATGACAGCCATATACAAACAACTCAGTAAACTTTCATAACCTTGTTATATCAGTATCTCACAGCTATATTCACATTGATGTGTGGTGTTTTCTTGCTAAATGGCATTTATTATAATTGCTGAATTTTTGTATGCACATGCGAGAATATCAGAGCTTGAATTAGAGCAATGAACAAACTTGGCAAGAGTGAAAATGAAATCAGGAACATGTTAGTTCAAGTTTATGGGAATGCTATGAAGAAAACAGCAGTGTACAAATAGATTCAATGTTTTTCTGAGGGGAGAGAAAATGTCACTGAGGAAGAGAAGTCAAGGAAGTAGGTAATAAGCAAAATCCACAAAAGAATTGCAAAAATTCTTCAAATTTTATGTCAAAATTATCATCTGAATGAAAGAAGCATAGCAGACTAAGTCAACATTGATAAAGAAACAGCAAAATCTTAACTGAAAATCTTAGCATGAGAAAGGTATGTGAAAAGATGGTCCTAAAGAAGCTCACTAATGAACAAAAGCAAAAGAAAGTCAAAGTTTGCCAAGACTTTTTGGAGAGGCAAGATGTTTTGGGCCATGTTTTCACTGGTGATAAAACATGGGTGTTCTAAAACAACCCTGAAATGCACAACGAAGTCAGCCAATTCTCCACCACCAGAAAAATTCCATCAGTCCAAATCAAGAGTCAAAATGATGTTGCTAAATTTTTTGACATCAGAAGGATTGTTTATTATGAATTTGTACCAGCAGGATGAGCAGTCAACCAAGATGACTATTTGGAAGTGCTGAAAGGCTGCGTGAAAAAGTTAGACAAAAACTATTTGAACTTCTTGCCAGCAATTCACGACTCTTGCATCACCACAGTGCACCAGCCAAAGAGTCTGTGACAGCCTCATTGTGAAGAAATTTTCAGCCAATAAACAAATAACTGTATTAGAACACCCTCCTTACTCAACCGATCTGGCTCCCAAAGATTTTTTTCTTTACCTGAAGATAATGAAAATATTGAAAGGAAGACTTTTTGATGACATTCAAGACATGAAAGGCAATACAACAATGGCTCTGATGGCCATTCCAGAAAAGAGTTCCAAAATTTCTTTGAAGGGTGTACTAGGTGCTGGCATCAGTGCATAGCTTCTCAAGGGGAGTACTTCAAAGGTGACCATAGTCCTAGTGATATTGAGCAGTGAGGTATGTGGACTTTTTCTAGCTATAAAAGGTGATTAGTAGCATTTATTTATGAGTGACAAAATGGACAAAAATTAATTAGGATAAACAAGATCTGAGTAGCAAAATTAATCATATTGATCTAACTGCAAAATGTTACCCTTTTCAAGAGTGTTGTAATATTTACCAAAATTGCCCAAACTCTGGGCTAGAATGCAAGCCTTAACAGATGTTAAATAAATTATACAAGGTATGTTTTCTTATAAAAATGGTATTAAACTTGAACTCAGAAACAAAATATGATTAAAAAAAAAGATGCCCCAAATGTTGTAAGTTATACACTTCTACATAAAAGCCATGAGCCAGCAAGAAAATCATAATGGAAAAGGAAAAATATTTTTGAGAGAATGATGGTAAAAATGGAATGCATTAAAACAGGGAGTGTCAGCAATAATGTAGGATTAAAGGAAATTGTGTAACCTTTACTGACTATATGAGAACAACAACAGCAACAACAACAAAAACCTTGAAAATTAGCTCTAATTATCTATTGTCAAAATCTGAGAAAAAAACAAAATTAAACACTATAAAAAGAAGGAGGCCATAATAAAAGACAAAATTAATAATAAAAAAACAAAATTAATGAAGTGGCAAAAAAACATACAACAGAAGTGACTGACAATACCAGAAACTCTGTTATTTTGGTTGTACAATAGCAAAACTTGCCTAAGATAATATAGAAAATCTGAAAAATATTTGTTTTAAACACTTCTATGCCTCACCTCCACTTGATAGACCTTTTCCAGGCTCTCAACTATAATCAACCCAGAAATGCAAGTTTGAGGAAGTTACATCTCATGGGGGTAACCCTTGGCCAATGATGCATAATAGCTAATGAAGAAACATATTTCATTTCCAGGACTAAGGCATTCTTAGGTGTCTTCTTCAGACCTACTTATCATTATCCAGGAATCCAGGGAGTCCATTCCCATACACTCAAAGTAGTTAACACCTTGATTATGCAAATCTACATTGGTTTTCCGTCCTCTTTCTTATTTTCTCACTTCTGTTTTATGGGATAATTACCTTCATCAAAGTCTTTATCTCAGGATCTGCTTTATTTATTTATTTTTTCAACACAAGAATAAACAGTCCAATGTCATTTCAAGTAATTTGGATCTGTAATTTCAAAAGCTCTCACAAAAAGCCTCAGGCCATATGGTTTCATGAGTGAATGCTACTAATCATATACAAAATTCTCCCAGAGACTAGGAACAGAGGGAAAACTTCCAACTCATTATATAAGGTGAGCATAACCTTGACATCAAAGCCTGACAAGATTAAAAGAAAAATCAGGCCAGTCTCTCTCTCTCACAAATATAGATATTAAACATTCTAAACGAATAATTAGCAAATTGAATCTAGCAACACATTAAAGAGCACAATGGATCACAAACCTTTGGAATTATTGCAGTAATATAAATGTTGTTAAGCAGTTGTAAACTCCATCAATATTCACCATATCAACAGAATGGAAGAAAAGAATCATGGACTCAATACATGCAAAATAAGTATTTCAAAAATACAATATTCATTCATGATAAAAATGCTTAACATGCTATAAATTGAGTGAAAATTTTATAATTTTAATAAAGGTATAAAATTATGTAGGTCCATGTGTACTAGAGCAAATACCACACATATTGATGAAATATTGATAACTTTACCTGTCAATTACAGAATAAGACAAGAGTTCCTGCACTGATCAAAAAAAAAATAATTAATAATAGAAAAAATTAAAATTATGTGCCAAATGATGGGATGCAAGGGAACACAGTACACTTTTGTTATATTTCTGCCAAGTAACCTAATTTAATATGAGGACACATCAGACAAACACCAATAGCAAAACCTTCTACAAAGGATGTACACCATAATCTTCAAACATGTCAAGGTCCTAGCAATCAAGGAAGGACTGAGGAATCAAGAGACCAAAAGAGATACATGACAGCTAAAATCAAACTGTGATTCTGAACTGGAAATTTTTGCTTTAAAAGGCATTATTGTGATATTTGGTAAAACCTGAATGGAATGATTTTTAGAAGATAGTAATAAATACATCAGTATTAACTTCCTGCTTCTGGAAGTTATATAATTTATATAAATTTATATACTATGACTATTTATGAGAACGTTTTTATTTGCAGGAAGTACTTCAGGCCAACAGTGCTTCATCTCCACAATCTGGTCTCAAATTGTTTAAAGGGGGATAAAAGTCCTCTGTATGACAAATGCAACTTTTCAGGAATTTTGAGATTTTTTTTTTTTTATCCTAAAATTTATAAGGGGAGCCTACATTGTTAAGGTGATTTTACCTTTTTAATTATTGAAATAACAGTGATTTCAAATTTGCCTACTTAAAAGGAAACAGTTTATTTACGCAGATGATTCTTTCCAGAGTTACAACTAGGTCAAATCAGTCAGTTTCAGAATTAGTATTTTTTTTCAGGCATAAATTAAAGTATGGGTGTTTATTTTTAAATTGTACTTCTTTTTTTTTCAATTATTGATAAATTTATTAGGGTTACATTGGTTAGTAAAGCTTACATAGGTTCCAGGTGTACAACTCATAATATTTTGTCTATGTGTTACAATATGTGTTGACCACCCAGAGTCAGCTTTCTTTCTATCACTGTATATTTAGGTCCCCATCCCTCTCCTCCCACCCCCTCCCCCTTTATTCTCAGGTAACCACTAAACTACTGATTATGTCCATGAGATTTTGTTTCTTTGTTGCTTTCAGTTTTATATTCCACATACAAGTGAAATTGTGTGATTCTTAGCTTTTTCTGTCTGGCTTATTTATTCTTATTACTAAGAATAAATATTTTTTTAAAAATCATTTTGATCTTTTGTTTTATGTTCTAAAAACTTATATTTACTTAAAATGCTCATATACTAGATTGGTATAATAATATATCTTGATATCATGCAAGAGAAAAACATAAATAGTGCCTGAAAGACTATGATGTTTGCATTTAATAAACTGTTTCTGAAGACCTATGCTTAATGATAATGACTATGTGGGTTTTAAGGACTTATGTGTGATATCTTGACTTAAGTTTTTAAAATGGGTAGATTTTATTTTACATTTTTTATTGCTAAAAATGAGAAGAAAGTAAGTGGACTGCATTGTATATTACTAAAGTACTTAGTTTTTTCTGATAAAAGAAAGGTATTGATATTTATCAGACTTTATAAACAGACTATTAATTCTTCACAAAGCAATCTACTTTGAAATTTCCACAAATGGTTCTAGTTATGTATTTATTTATTAGAAATAAGAATTTTGCCTGATTAATAAATTTGTGAATATACTGTGTGAAATAGAAGCTAATTTTTCATTAGAGTAATAGTAGTATTAAAATTTTTAAAGTTAGACAATTGAACTTTGAATGATCAGTAGAATCAGTATTATCATGCTTATAATTACTCCCACAAAACATCGTTTCTCCTTTAATACACACTTTATGTGAATGACGTGACATAATTATCATGAAATTGTTTTGGTCATCTTAGTAACCATTTCATAATTTTCCCAATTAAACTAGAAATGAATTGCCATTAATTTATAAAGGGTATGTTTATCATAGCTTAGTATTTTCTACACATGGCACATGAAAGATATTTAGGTTGAGAAAAAATGCTGTAAGATATGAATATCTTCTATGATCTTGAAAATATTTTATCGTTATATCTTCCAAAGACATGAAACAAAAACTAATTCTAACTTTTTAACTTAAAATAATTAAATATCTATTGCACATCTATTATTACAATTATTTAGCACTATATGAGATACAAAAATAGATGAAGTCTAGCACTAGTCATAGAATACAGCATAATAAAATAGGGGAAACAAAATAACATTTTATAAAATTTGCATGTAATAATTTAATAAGAGTGTAGCAAAGCCAACTGATATAACATCAGATAAGGGATAAATCATAAATTAAATATAGAGCCTTGAATAAATTTGTGGCCCATGGGACTAGGGTGACTTACTTGGGTTTTATTTGTAAATCTATGAGAGGATTGTTGATTCTACTTTCTTCTCACCCCAGTCCATGAACTTTCCTATAGTGTTTTATGACCAACTAATATTTTAAAAAATATTTATTGATGGAAAGTAAAATTTTTGTATAACAATTGAAGTTTTTTTTTTTAATTTAATAAGGAAATTTTAATATATAAAGTAATACAGGTGTTCAACAGACCTAGCAAAACAAATTATGAAAGTGTTATGCAGTGGTACATGGTCACATAAAATGCTAAGATGATTGCATCAGAATGAATGAAATTTGAGTGATAGAGGGTTTAAACTGATTAAGATTTGATGCAGGGGAAGCCAGGATGGCTCAGTGGGTTAAGCGCTCACTTTGCAGCCCTGGGGACCGAGGATCGAATCCCAGGACCGAGGTTCGAATCCCGGCTCCGGCCCGTGCGGACCCATGTGCTGAACTGGGGAGTTCCCCCAGTTCAGTTCTCTCTCTCTCTCTCTGTCAAAAACAATAAATAAATAAAAAAAAATTAAATAAAAAAAAAAAGA
>PVKE010024493.1:0-12246 GCA_004027555.1 Craseonycteris thonglongyai | reverse complement strand
ATAAGAAAGTAGGCCAGTGTGCTTGAAGTGAAGGTATGTAGAAAGGTGAAATATGAGATTAGACATAGGAGTAGGGATTGGATTTTGTGGGACCACCTGAGCCATATGAAGAATTTTGCTCTTTATCATAAGCACAGCAGGAAAAACATACGCATTTTTAATTAAGAGGTGACATGCATACATTTGTTATTTGAAAAGATCACCTGCTTTAAAGCTATGTAAGTATTACTAGAAAGAAACCAGAACAAATGTAGTAGGAGAGAAAATAACTTAAGTCACACATTACTGCCAAGTTTTTATACTTTGGAAACATAAAAGAGTTTAAAACAGTTTGAAAAGTTTATTCAAGTTAAATATTTACTCTGAGTTTCTTTCCCCTTCCTCAGCTTCTCTCCAAAGGGTTTCTGGATTCAAGCATCCATACTGCCCTTTGAGTCTCCACTGGTCTCTGACAGAATGACAGTATTGTCATGATTATGTCTTGAGTTCCTGTCCTTGTATCTACTAAGCTCTAAATGGTTCTATTGTGCTGTAAACTTAGTATCCAACTGACTAGACTGCTCTTAACATTTTGGCTCCTTATTGTACTTTCAGGGTCCTTTAGATTTACAGATGTTCTTAATATCTTCCATCCCTCAACAACCCTCTCATCCCATCTTTGTCATCCTGGAAATGAGAATGCATCCAAATCTTGTACAGAACATTTGTAACTCATAGAGGACATTTATATCACCTCAGACTCTTCTCTGTAGCCACTGCCTCCATCCATATGCACTATGATAGAATATGGCACAAGGCTAAATGGAGACTTTCATGGATTTTGTCCAGGATTTTGTTGTTTCAGTGTTCTCATGTTTCCTCTTAGTCTTTTGGAAGTTTCTATTGCATATTCAGAAACACCATCAAATCCATCCACCACAACCACAGATGTGTGCGCATACCCTTGAGTTTTCTCTTGTAGATGCGGCAGTGGTCGGCAAACTGCAGCTCAGTACACTGATGTTGAATCCTTTGCCCTTCACCTTATTTTGAGGACAGGATTTCCTCCTAACCACCCCACCAAACATGCTATTCTGAGATCTTTTCATCTCTTGCTTATAGTGAAACAGATAGTCAAGGACCTAGTCCTGGTTCATAATTTGTTAATAAGAAATTGATATATTAAGAAACCTTCCAACTCGACACTATTATATTGCTAGGAATTTTTTTTAAAGCTTTTTCATTGGTTATAAAAGCTAAGTGTTGGGAAGCCAGGATGGCTCAGTGGGTTAAGCGCTCACTTTGCATCCCGGGGACTGAGGATTGAATCCACGCCCAGGCCTGTGTGGACCCACACGCTGAACTGGGGAGTGCCCCCAGTTCAGTTCTCACCGGGGTGAAGACCCCGGCCCAGTTCCTGCCCTGTGCAGCCCTGCACCCACCTGTGGAATGAAACTACCCGTATTTTCCGGCATATAAGACGACCGGGCGTATAAGATGACCCCCTAATTTTACAGTTAAAACATAGGTTTAGGCCTATATTCGCTGTATGAGACTACCCCCCACTTCCGAGGCTGTAGTCTTATACAGCGAATATAGGCCTAAACCTATGTTTTAACTGTAAAATTAGGGGGTCATCTTATACGCCCGGTCGTCTTATACGCCGGAAAATACGGTATGTGAAAAAATGAATGATGTGCAACTATGGAGACTTTTCTGGGCCCTCCCCCTTCTCTCTGTCTCTGTCTCTGTATCTCTCTGTCAAAAACAATAAAAATAAATCTTTAAAAAAAATTTTAAAAAAGCTAAGTGTTGACTGGTTTTTATTTTTATTTTTTCTGCTCTTGCATGTCTACCACAACAGTTCTAATTCTCCCATCTTATTCTGTTTCTACCTTGAAGCATATATATTACATTAGTTAACCAAACATAAGTCTAGTGAAGGGACATTAAAAAACAAAACAAGTTAATATATTTCAAAGAAATTGGATCATTACATGAGGTATATATCACAGTGATCTAGAAGGTAGAAGAGTAGACTAGGTTGATGGAGACAGATATGGTAAAAAGGAATGGATTTAAAAGACAAATCACACCACCTATTTATGTAAATAATGTTTTACTGTAACACAATCATACTCATTCATTTATGTGCTATGACTATTTTGTATTATAACAGCAAAGTTAAGTTGTCAACAAAAATCACATAAACTTTAAAGCCTAGACTATTTACTATCTTGTCCTGATAAGTGGTTTCCTAGCATTTTCAATGGGTGACCATTGAGGATGTTTTTATTATAAATTCATAGATTGAAATGTATTTGATGTGTTTAGTCAATTGCAGTTATTTTTAAGGTGTTCAAATTGTCCCAAATTTAGCTATAGAGAACCTCTTCAAATTAGCTCCTGGAGTCTTTTTATTTAATTTTTTTAAATCAGTTTTAGGTATACAAAACAACATAGTGACTAGATATTTATAAACCTCACAAATTAATAATTCTAATAAGATTGTTATCCATCTGACACTATACATAGTTATTAAAATATTGACTATGTTCCCTATACTATACAATATATCCCCATGACTAATTTTTTTAAATTATAGTTGATATTCAATATTACTTTACATTAGTTTCAGATGTGAAACATAGCGACTATACATTTATATAATTTATAAAGTGATCCCTTTAATAAGTCTAGTATCCATATGACACTATACATATTTTTTACAATATTATTGACTATATTCCCTATGCTGTACTTTACATCCCAATGACTCTTTTGTAACTACAAATTTGTACTTCTTAATTTCTTCACCTTTTTTTCACTAAGCCCCCTCCCATCAATTTGTTCTCTGTATCTATGAGTATGTTTTTATTTTGTTTGTTCATTTATTTCGTTTTTATATTCCACATATTAGTGAGATCATATGGCATTTGTCTTTCTCAGTCTGACTTATTTCACTTAGCATAACATCCTCTAGGTCCATCTGTGTTGTCACAAATGGTTAATTCTTTTTAATGGCTGAGTAATAATTTGTTATATAAATGTCCTACAGTTTCTCTATCCCATCATCTACTTACAGGTATTTCAGTTGTTTCTAATTGTATATCTTGGCTATTATAAATAGGGCTGCAGTGAACACAGAAATCCTTATAATAGTTAGTAATCTATTATAACTTCCTCATGAGTCCATCTAATATGAACAGCTCAGTTTCTATGTTTTGTGTTGCAGACCAGGAATCAGCTATTTCTCCAAGGATTTATGTATCTTTTTAGTGAAAAACTTTAGTGGGCACAATCTTGATACTAGGAATGTCCATTGTTATTAGATTGATCTTTTGTTTTTGTTTTTTTGTTTTTGTATTCTTCTAGAAAACAGAAGTAGAGAACACATTTTAGTTTTAAGATAAGTGTACTGATGCTTCCAATTCACTATCAGAATTATTCTTAATTTCATTGATTTCACCTCTGTATCTCTTTCTTTCAATGTTAAAAATGTTTGTTCTCAGTGATACCAACATATTCATTTGTTTTATTCTGTATAAGAAATACACTACAGTATCAGAAAATAAAACCAACAGTACTATTCACAATGTGATTACTTAAAAAAACCAAAAAAAAGTTTTTAGTATACCAAAAAGTTTCCTTTAGGTCAAGTTTACTTTAGAAGTGATTTCTACAATTTCTCAATATACTTAAGTAATTACTTTATAAATTATTTGTTGGCTTTCGTGTATTTTCATTATGTGTGTTCACAGTTCTGGAAGGTCTAATAAAATTTTGAAGTTGAGCTAAGTAAAATAAACACATAACCCAGTTGATAAAATAACTTGGAAAGTGCCATTATTATTTGTTATCTTTGGTTTGTTTTAGAAAATCATTTCACTCCAAGAATTTAAAATCTTTTTCCTTCCTACCACTTCTATTTCTTCTTCTACCCAGATTTTATTTAGAATATTACTTTAAAGTTAGAGAAGAAAACAAATATTTTTTCTTTTAATATCCCTCAATTATCCCTTTTTCAGTAATATTTTATCCTCTATGAGGTTAGACATGTGGAAAAGTAAAACATGTACTATTTATGTGATGAAATTTAATTACTTTCTTAAATATGGATTTGGAAACATGATGAAAGCTTAATAGTCACTTAAATATGGATTTGAAAATATTACAATTAAAAATGTGATGTATCGTATTTCCTCTAGAAGGTTTTGAAAATATGTCCTTACTGATTATAACGTAAAATCCATAGCCAGCTGCAAACTATTCATGACTACGTGGCTAAGTATAAGTGATTTGACTATGAGTCAATTTATGCATGTAGAAAAATGCCTTGTATTACATTATATTTCAAGAGCAATTCAATTTTAGCCTTTTGTAAAATCAACGGGAGACATTCTGAGTATGCCAGGTTATTTATATCACAGTCTCTCAGCTTCATATTAATATAGATGATGAACATAGTTTCTCATATAAAATTTTAATTTTATTTAAAAATTTATTTTATTGTTTTTAATAGAGTCATAGAGAGACAGAGAGAAAAAGAGAAAATGGGGACGGCCGAGAGCAGTCATCAGTTTTCAACATGGTTTTTGTTCCACACAGGTAGGCGGGGGGCCGCACAGGGCAGGAACAGAGCCAGGGGCCTTCTATATGGGAAACATGCCCCCTCAAGCCTGGGGCTGAACCGAGGGCCTCCCACATGGGAAGCTTGCCCTGGTGAGAACAGAACTAAGGGCCTCTTGCATGGGAAGCACAACCCAGTTCAGCATATGGGTCCACACAGGCCAGGGTCAGGACTCGATGCCCTATCTCCGGGGTTGTAAAGCGAGCGCTTAACCCACTGAGCTGTCCTGGCTTCCCTCAGATTTAAATTTTTATACATTGGAAATTTATAAGGTTTTTTTATTGTAGCATTATTTATGTAAATTATTATAGCTAAGCCATATTCTTTATAATCACTGATTAAATAAACTTCTGATTTTTGCAAATGCCCAGACCACTGCCATAAATGATACTGAAATTTTTATTTAAACTATGAAAAAAATCTTTCATATAAGAAAATGAAGTAGTGGAAGCCAGGGTCCAAGGATCAAGTTCCAGCCATGGCCCATGTGGATTCATGTGCTGAACTGGAGTGTACTTCCCATGTGGGAGGCCCCCCGGTTCAGTTCTCACCAGGGCCAGCTTCCAATGTTTGTCGAGGCCCTTGGTTTGGCCCCTAGCTCCTGGGGGTGTGCCTCTCATGCAGGAGGTCCCCAGCCCAGTTCCTGCCCTGCATGGTTCTCACCCACCTGTGTGGAATGAAACCATGTCAAAAACTGATGATGTACAACTATGGAGATTGCTCTGGACTCTCTCCCTTCTCTCTGTCTCTGTCTCTCTCTATATATATATCAAAAACAATAAAATAAATCTATTAAAAAAAGAAAAGAAGAAGAAAATTAAATAGTAAGACCAAGGTCACAGATAGAAATTTGTGATAGAAAGTTAATTTCCATCTGATAGCTGATAGTTATACACTTCATTTTATTTATATTAAATACAAATTTATGCTAAATCATGAAAAATTTAGGCACTTAAAACATATGGCTGAATGACAACCAAAGCATTTATAATTTTTAGTTTTCCTTTTCAATGGTATTATCTTGGGTCTTCAGATTTGGTTTTCTATCACTCTTGAACTCATCTTTACCAATTATTGGTGTACAATTTCATTTGAAACATGGAGGTTTTGTTAATTTTGTTTTGTTTCATTTTTAAGTAGCATAAAATTTTTAAAAGTGATTTAGGGTTAAATTTTTTAAAATAATTTAAAATTATAAACAGTATACCAGGCAGAACTTAAAGCCAATCAAAAATTTCCTCTGTCCTTTTTTCACCTTTCAGCCTACACCAAAGTTTTTATCCAGGTAGCATCAGATTGTAAAGAACTTGAAGGAAGAAGAAATCACAACAGGTTATTACAAAGCTCAGAGAATATACACTGAAGTGAATGAAAGCTTCTACTGCTTGTCATATAGATAGTGATGAACTCTTAAGTGCCCATCACACTCAAATCTTTTGTAATAGTTGATCATCAAGTCACTGAAAGTGAATTCTTATTGATGATTTCTAGCAAGTAAAGTAAGGTAATAACAAGTTCTTTAATTTGTTTTGAATCAATATAAATGTGTTGGTCAGAACTGATTTTATACAGTAATAACCAAAAAATATAACGTTGAAGTTATAGTTAATTACATCAATAACAAAAAGCACAAGGAGAATGAGGAAGAGAGAGGAGTTAATGGTATTATTTCTCACCCAAACACTTTGTTTGGCAGAGTATGTGGAAACAAGGGGTACGCATGTATTGCTGTTCAGAATTCTGCTTGTCTATGAAGGGTAAGTGAATCTCCCTTTACTTTGCAAGTATGATCAGGAAAGAGCCAGTTTGAGCCAATGTCTCTCGAGGAATCAGGTAAAAGTCAAATCCACAGTGCTCAATTTGTGACCCATAAGGAAAAAACATGTCTCCTCTTTTACGAGACTCTTGGCCTTTTTTGTGCCAAATCTTATTCAGACTAATTGAGTTTTGTAATAGGTACTAATATACATGGAATTTTTAGGAGGAAATAATTTGACATTTAAATAGAGCAAGATTCTACCATTTTAGAGTGGAATTTCCTACATTGTCATCTATAATTTCAAAAATTCACCTCTCTTATAATCTTAGCTCTTATACTCACTTGTTTTCTCTCTTTCCATTCTTATCTACTCCTTTAAAAAATACTTCATGTGGGGAAGCCAGGATGGCTCAGTGGGCTAAGCGCTCACTTTGTAGCCCTGGGGACCGAGGACTGAATCCCGGTCCCGGCCCGAGTTGACCCATATGCTGAACTGGGGAGTGCCCCCAGTTCAGTTCTCACCAGGGTAAGACCTCAGCCCATTTCCTGCCCTGTGCAGCCCCACGCCCACCTGTGGAATGAAACTCTGTGGAAAAACCAATGATGTGCAACTATGGAGACTGTTTTGGGCCCTTCCTCTTCTCTCTGTCTCTGTTTCTGTATCTCTCTCTCTGAGTATCAAAAACAATAAAAATAAATCTTAAAAAAAAATACTTCATGTGCTTTGGGTATGCAGTAGTTTAAAATGTTAGTTAGTAAGTCATACTTTATATGCCGTGAAGTAAGTTTTCAAGAAGAGTTAACAAAACTATAAAGATATTTGTCCTTATAAGTCTTGTTTTACTAAGAACTTAGAAACGAGAATAGCTTGAAGAATGTAGGATAATATGAAAATTTCCAAAAATACATTTTTTTAGTTCTTAACAGTGATATAAAATAAAGCTAAGCCATTTTTAATCCACATTCCCTGAATCAATTCCCTTTGAAAAATCTCAATAAGAGCCATTTATGTTTGGTGTGAATCTCTAGATTTGATAAAAGAAACTTCATTTTAAATTATGCAATTTTAAGAAAGAACTTGATTGTTTTTTTTAAATAAAATTATTATAAGTGTTAACTAATAAATAGAAGAAAAATGATTTCAAAGAAAATAAATAATAATGAGGGAACTTTGTGTTTTAATATTTATCTCATTTTATTCTGTCTAAGAATATTTGCAATAATTTTAACATCTCTCCTTTTTCTGAATAAATTAATATTAATTTATTCCCAAAATTATTTTTAGATGTTCTTACTTTTACATATATTTATTCTGATCAATTTAAATTTAACATATTTTGAGAATAAGAAAAAAATTTAAGGACCTCTTTACTTGAAGAGATGTTACATAAAAGTTTGCATAGACCTATTTAAGTTAAATATAAATGAGATATTAGAATAAAGTTAAATTAGCAGATTTAAAACAATTTCACAGCACTAAATATATTCCTTATTTAATTCAATAAAAGCCAAACAATTATTCAAGGTTTTTGATAAAGTTTTGTGAAGTCCTTTGTTTTTTCCCATATTAGGGGTTCAAAGTTATAAATTTTTAGGCTCATTTTTTAAAATATATCCTGAGAGAATTCACTATAGGATTTATTTTAGGAATCATCAATATAACTGGCTCTTCCAGTTTTAAGGTTATATGATTTAAAATTCCAAATTAACATAATTTCTCAATCAGATATATCCAGGTTCTGGTTTCTGATATTAATATAGAAAGAAGCCTTAGCATAGTAAAAGTGATTAGTTCTAGGTACCTTTAAGAAGTTATATGTTGCACAGTAGTGGACTTAAAAGAGCAGGCTTTTAATTGTTTTTTCTATTCTAACTAGTTTTAAGAAAAATATAATTCATTCTCCATAGGATTAACATTAGTAAAGTTCATCTAGTAAAAGTTAAGATCTCAAAATTAGATGGAGTCATAGATATAGAAAGGGGAACATAAAGGGGGTTAATTGGATAGAAATTGGCATGAAGAAAGAGCCATGATACATGCTAGATGTATTCTTTATGCAGTTAAGAGTTATAACGGCAAGAGGAAACCATCATCACACAATAGAGGAAAGATATGCATAAAATGCCTCATAACCAAGAAGCCTGATACATACTGAAGAAGGTGCTCACCCTGTAGGTGTAGTCTGCTAAGTAAGCAATCTCAACAGCAGCGCCCTCCAGGGATCTCACTGAGCTCAATTTCAAATCCTCAATCTCATTGTAATCAGTGAATAATGCTTACAAGCTGGTATAACACCCTTAGTACAAAGCTTCTTAGACGCATGGTCGAAAAGCAACACTATTAATCAACGTTTCATAGCTTGAACAGAGGGCAGTATCATACATGTGTATTTCTTATTTCAGTGGGAAAGCTAAGGCTAATTCTAGATTTTCTGAAATTAATTCACAGAGCACATTCAACCTGCCAATTAATAGTCAAAGCATTCTTATGACAAAATGCTCATTCTTAGTTTGTCAACAAGACTTGCCTTAAAACATTGTATAGTTAAACAAAAGCTACGTATAGATACCAAATATTTGTAATAACCACATACTTGGGTCTTGTATAAAATTAAACAGCTAAACTATACAATAATACTAGTGTAAACTTTTTTATATTTTTGTCCTAGCTATAATTTTTTACTTCCATGTTAAAAAGCTTTCTGTACTTTATGGTATATATTTACTGAATGATTAAGACAACCATCAATCTGTCACTAATAAATCTAACTCTTCTTCAGGCCAATACTCCTCCATAAAATAATACCCTGAGAGGGCTTTAATTCATTCTCCCAGTATATATTACAAAGATTTTCCAAATTTAGATACTTAAAAAGATTCACCATATTCCACATGCATATTCATGTAAGCTTCTATTTAAAGACGAAAGAAGAGAATACAAGCAAGTATTAGGGTTCCAAGAAAGATCCCATGAGCAAGTTTCCCACAAGTTTTTATTCATTCAGAGTGACCTTGTTCTGTCTCCAGTTTAAATCACCAAGATCTGCACAAAGAATTTTAACTTTGGGAACCTCAAAACAGAAGTCCCAAGCAGGGTTTTGTGCCTCTCAGCCAGGCTGGCTTAACTGATTAGGATGGTTGCAAACCAGTAGTAAAGAAATTAAGTGTGGAAATTTCTAGGGGGGGAAGGGTTAGAAATATAAATAAATCATCATTAATCTCACTCCTTTTATCTGCCAAGACTGAAAAAAAAAAAAGAGGCATTCAGGAGTCTTCAGAAGAAAAATCAAACTTAAAATATTGGCATTGTTATTTACCTAAATTTCTTTAAATTATTCCTTATTCTGGGATCTTCTTTTTTCAAAGGCCAGGAATGTAAATAATTTATAGTTGGGTGTTAACTGTGCACAAGGGATTTCATGATATGAAACTTACATACACAAAAACATTTAAATATATTTGTTGCAGCCAATGATAATCAGTTTGAATCCATCTGAAATATGGAAGTAGGACAGATTATCAGAAATAGAAATTCAGAGAGCAGATTGATGGCAGAAGGTTTATTCCCAGGCCAAATGCACTTGCTAATACTCTCCGCACCCCCCCACCCCCAATTAAATCTTCAATTGTGGTCTCCCCTTACAGGGATAGTGCTTGTACAGTATCATTTTTACATATGTAAGCAGAGAACATGTGCTTGGTAAACCAGAATTTCCTAAAGAAAAATGCTATAAAGGTTAATTTAGAATGCTTAACCTTAAACCAAGATCACTACTCCAATAAGGCGTGACTTTATGGGAAGTGTATGGATATTGAGAAGTAGGATGGAAACTTTCATTGTATTCTCCAACGTTTTTCACTTTGTAGCAGCAAGTTCCCTTTCTTATCTGAAAAATGAAGTTGGAAGATAAGCATTTCCTCTGACAGAGTCAATAAGTCAGAACATAATGACACTGTTGTTGAATATCTCTTTGCAGAGAAAAAAAATTTTGAGAAATCTGCTCCAAAATTAGATTTTTAAACTAGACTTCTCACAATTCTTTCATTATTGAAATATTTCCCAGATTATTATATACATTTTCTCATCTAGGAATTGTAATTTTATATGATTTTCCAAATTATATTATTCTATATTTAAATTAAATGAATATAATATATATGTACACATAATATAAAATAAATTAAATCAAAATATTCTATATTTTTAAATAGTTTGCTACAACAGTCTTAAAGCTATAGTCTGATAACACATACCATTGTCTCAGCCTGACTTGGAGGTGAGAAACAGTCTCTCATGGCTTCCATTAGAAGCATTGTTGAGGAGACCATAGGAGCTCCAGTGCCAAGGAGACTTAGCTAGTGGTAGTTCTGTCTTCCTCCAAATGCTGTCAATAAAATAGTCAACACAGCTTGGAAGTGTGGAAGACATAGCACTACCAAGGATGAACTTTTTCTAGTGAGAGGAAATATGGTTGTTCAGTGAGCAGTGGTTTTAAACTGCTCAAGGTATACTTAACATCTGGGTGTTCTTGGGTGTTCGAAATGCTTGTATTTACTTTTCTTCTTGCCTCATTTTATTTCCCCCCAGATTTTCTTCATTTGAATGACATTCACCAATTAGCATGAAAGTTTGCCTCAGGGTCTGTTTTCTAGGAAGCCTAAACTAATGCACCCTGAGAGGTACGGTAATTTACTGAAGAGAATTTAGGACATTATTATTAAAGGAATATGGTCAAGAAGTTACAAATGCTAATGACATCATGTAATAGCTATTAACATCCTATAGAACTACATTCTGAGGCATACTCTTCATTTCACTTTAGACCAGTTGTCTATTTCAAATCTAGTTTTATAATATTTTACTCTATTAGTAGATCTACTACATTCTGAAATATTGTAAATCTACTCATTCAACCCATTCAACTTATGACAATTCCAAGAGGTCACGATTCTGACTTTGAAAAGGAAGATATTAGGCAGCAATAATATTAACAACTTTTTTTTGCACAAAGATTGGTGTATGCAGCAAGAATAATCTACAGTGACTTCTATTTATTTTGACCTCCTAACACCAGTGCACTGAGCCAGTAACAGCTCAATGTCAGAAAGATGAGCTGACACAAAGGAAGCGAAGCACTAACATTGGCATACAAACTGTTATGTAGCGAAACCTCATCTCAGCTTGCACCTGGCACATTGGCTGTACTTGCTGACACTGAAACTGAAAACTGCCACATGACATTATCTGTCAGAGTCTAGAAGGATAAAAATTCATTGTAAAATGTAATGCAAGCAGGGTCAGCCTTGCACTAAAAGGACCAGTCTCTGAATTTACATTGACACAGAAATGATAGTGCCTGCATTAATTCATTAATCATATTCTTAGAGTTTTACAGTAAGTACTAAAGTGATTTCTCTGCATTAATAACATCAACTTAAATCAAAGTTAAAATTTTGGGGCAATGTCCGAGTACTAATTATACCTCAACTGACAAAAGAAGAAAAAAATCATAATTACAAATATGTCATAAACACAATACTACCTTGAATGTATTGTCTTATTATTGTCACCAAATAATCAAAATAATTGGTATGGTCAGAATAGGAATAAGTAACATTTGTATAGTCCAGGGGTGGCCAACTTTTCTGTATATAAGATGTACTTTTTATCTTAAAAGAGTGTCGCAATCGACTTGTTGTCATAGGCGTAGTCTAAGGGGGAAGAAGGGGTGTGAAATGCATACTATGTTTATACACTGTGTTTCAGTATAAGGTGCATTCCAGTGAGGTATGGGTAGATAAGTAAAATATATGTTCAAAACTATTTTTTATTTTTTAAATCACTTATTAAGTTTTCAAGATATAGGCTCATGAAGAA
>PVKE010024492.1:5177-23864 GCA_004027555.1 Craseonycteris thonglongyai | reverse complement strand
ATCTGCTGTTATCTCTAACTTCTAATTAAAAAGTATAAGACTCCGTGTAATACAATTTTAGGTATTTCTCCTTGTGTACAATGTGGAAGCTATTCTCTTAACTATGTTGAATATAAGGTATCAATTGCAGTAAAGTAGTTAAGAGGTTAATATTTCCCGCTGTGTGGATACATAGGAAAAGGACTGAAGTCAATTCAAGGTCAGAAAAAAAAAGAAAAACATTTGATAATAAGTAATTACAATACTATAAAATCTTTTGACTCAAAATAAAACTCAGAATTAATACCACAAATCTGCTATAGCTATGAGGAAAGAATGTCCAGCTGCATCTGAACATTTTTTTGAAAACAAAAATTCAAGGAAAAAATTACTTCTTGTTGTGCGTAACATTAGCATATCATATCTTGAGAAGTTCTGTTAATATGAATCCTAATAAGATTATTTGTCAGTAGATATATGCAGAACTTTTAATTTAAATCTCAGTATGCTTTATTTGCATATAAAGTGGCACATTTATGCTCAATAACTAGCCCTGAAGGAGTGGTATTTAATAGGAAGATACAATTATCCCAGTCAGGCCATAAACATTTTCTTTAGGGCAATGGCTACAGTTTAAGATAGCCTCATAATCACTCATGTAAAGTACTAAGCTATTACCAAACTGGGCTAGAGAATAATTTAAGCTACAAAAATATTGTGATTTCATTTACATAAAATATCTGTTTTCACTTACCCACCATTTTAGGAATTATGAACATAAAGGTCAATGAGCTATTAATTTTTTTTTCTTGATTCCATATGAAAGTATCAAACAATTATTTTAAGTACAAATGCTAAGAACTGTAAATATTTTATTTCATACCATGTTAACTAACTAGAATTGTTTGTTTGTTTTTTAGCTCAGATGATGATATTATATGAAAAGTAGTTAGAATCTATTTAGTTAATGATGTGGGTCGTTTAAGATTTCTAAGATATTGGGACGTGTTTCTTAGATAGTTTCAATATTTTTGAAATTGTATGTGGTTACATACAAACTAGTAAAAATAGAAGTTAACTTACTTGATCTATCCTAATTTTGGAAGAGTTATTCTATTAGGAATTTTAAGGCTTAGGGTGTCAAATTATGACTATCATTAATAAGCTCAGTGCCAATTCAATTATCTTTTATTGAACTTTCATATTACTTGATGTATTAGACCAACTGCTGAGCATTCCCCAGGCAAACACTGCTGGAGACTCTGCTCATGAAATCAACCTGGTGTGTAAAGATAAGATCAAGTGAGTGTTTAGGCCAGAACCAAAATGAGAACTGAGGTTACTGAGGTGGGGAAGGTAGCTGAACAAGTATGGAGGAGGCTGAAGTCCGTGTTATGAGCATGGGGAAGAATGGAGAAGTCAGAGAGATGTGAGAACAGTCATAGAAATGCCTCAATGTTGCCCTGTCTGGCCAACTTTTAGAGAGAAAAAAGTCTAGAGGTGAGGTTGTGTGGGAAACCTAGACCAGAGGATCTGCAAAGTGTCTTCTACCCTTCAAAACTGTAAATATGATGTCTTAGGATGTTAGATATAACCCAGTTTGAACCTCCCACAAGTGCTTCACATCTTTTGGTGACAGAAATGCATAATTCAGGCTTCAGATTTACAAACTGATTTTATGAGATCTCGATACTAATGCTCTTGATTTGGTTTTGTTTCCTTTTTTTGTGTGAAATTCACTTCCCTTGAGTTCATGAATAACTTCAGTCTAATTGAGAATTCAGAGTCTTCTACTGAGTCCAAGTTGGTTTGAATATGGCCCAAAGGGACTTTCAAAGCCTGTCTATCCAGAACCTTAGCCCAGTCCTTAGCTTCTAACAAGACAAACTTGTTTGGCAAGAAGTGTTGGACTCACAAGACAGGCAGCCGACTTTAAATATTCTTTTTTTTTTGGCTTTTATTTAGTCAACATTTGGACAGTGGATTCTGTACTAGTTTCTCAGCATATTTTCTGGAAATTCCATTCAAATTGACAAGGGAAATTGATTTGGCCAGTGTAAAACTGCCTTGTTATGGCCCCTAAGCCAGTGAGGTTTCTGTCCAATCTTCTGGGGCAGATACCTGTCTCCTGGTGTGTAGGCAGTCTATATAAATTACTGACTGTCCCACCTGATCAGATCACTCTCTGAATGGGAACACATAGCCTCATCCTTCTATAATTAACCACTTACCCCCAAAGTTGTGAGACTGGCATTGCCACTACCAACATACTGTATCAGCATGTGCTTAGGCATGCCTAGCTAACCCTCTCCTCTTTCTGCACCTCTGTCCAACACACTCTTGACATGGGTTTGGCACTGTAGTCTGTGCCTCAAATTATGCCAAATTATGCCTGGACAACTCTAGCCATAGGAACAGTGATGCCTCATTCATTCATTGATCTGTGTCTTCTTTCAAGACATGTTTATAAAATACCTAATACTTGTCAGGCACAGTGTTAAATCCTAGGGAGACAGCACAGACAAATAAACAAAGATCCCTGCCTTCATGGCACTTCTCATGGGGAAGACATGAAGAAAATAAATGAGCAAAATGTGTGAAGGTGCTGAGTGCCGTGGGTAAGCAGGGAGAGAACACTGGCAGTTGAGGTTCCAGTTACTTAGAAGGTGTTGGGGAAGACTCTCCTTTGAGGGAAGATCTAAAAGAGGCAGGAGATGAACCAGAGGGAGTTCAGGAGAGATGGCAGGTTGCAGGGCCCTGGTACCAACCACTCCAGAAACACAATGGGCTTCACTCCATGGGGTGTAGAAGCCTTGAGGGGATTGAGCAGGAGAATGACTTCCATTTTAACAGTGTCATTCTAGCTGCTGGAAAGCATAAAGGCAGAAACAGGGAGACCTGTGTAGAGGCTGAAACAGCCATCTGAGTGGGTGAGGGTGATGGTGATGGATATGGCAGGGAGCAGCAGGATTCTGAACATGTTTTGAAAACAAATAGACATGCTTTCCCAATGGATGTGGTGTGTGGCAGAGTGAAGGGGAAGAGTCAAACAAGCCATCCAGGTTTGACCTGGGACACAGAAAGGCTCACATAGCATGTTGGAGATGAGAAGACAGAGGCAGAGCAGGTGACGAATGAGGGGGCAGTTTCGGCCAAAGAGCATTAAGTTTTCACTTCGTGAAACAAGGAATCATCTTAGCTACATTTTTAAATAAATATAGTCAAATAATATTAGCTAATATTCACCTAATGATGCCTAAGTGTTCAGCACTGTACATTTCTCAGTCAACCCTCACAAGAATTATATAGGGTAGGCAACTTTATTAATTATTATAATAATTATATATTATAATTGTTACCTTATTATAATCATTATCATTATAGGGTAGATGGCTTTATCACTATTATTATTGTAATATATATTAATTATATGTGATTACTATTACACTGTTTACAGATGAAAAAAAATTAAGGGTCAAATAAGTTAAAATTACTGCCATAAAGTTTCTTGTTCATGAGTACTGAGTTTTAAATTTGAGTGTGTCTCACTCCAAAGTTGGATTTTTACGTGATAAATGGAGCCATATGGGCAGTGACCTACAAACGTCGTCATGCAGTGATTTCTGCTTTTGCTTTGTTCTGAAGCCATTCACCACTTTGCTTTGTTGCTTAGGAACCTATAGGCTGAGCTCTTATCTATTCAGTCCACAGCCATGAAGTACGAATAATTGTCTCCTGTGTAGCAAGTTCTATACTTGTCCTGGTGATATGATGTTGTGCAAACACAAATATGCCCTTGACCTTTTCACAGCTTATTCTTTAGTTATGGAAACAAGTATAAAATTATAACTGTGATAAGCAATTCAAAGGAGAGGTCCAGGGTGTGGTGAGGTCATTTAAGAGAGGAATGTGACCTTGTCTGGGGAAGGAGGTGTGATTTAGCTGAGCTAAGACAACTAGGAACTAGCTAGGTGAAGCGGGGTGGGGAAGAGAAGTATTACAGCAGAGAGAACATGTGTCAGGGCCATGTGGCGGAGAGAAACATTGCTCATCCTGCATTCCATCTCAGGGAGTTAAAGGTCTGTGTCCCAGGGGCTCAGGAGCAAGAAATGGAGTGATGCAGAACAGAAGCTCCAGAAGTCTCCACAGGCATGATCAGACATACTTGTTTGCAGCTCAAACTGGGTGACAACATAATTTTTTATCCCAATGCTACTCTTTTGAGTGTGCTAAAATGCTAAATGGGATTGTTGGTTGACACTATGTGTGAGAACCAGGTGCCAGTGGTCGGCCTATTTATGGGCCAGTTTAAGGATTCGAGTCTTCTATTGTAAGAGTTAATGGGAAGCCATTAATAGGTTTAGCAAAAGAGGGAGAGTTGGCATGATGAGGTTTGCATTTTTAAAGAATTACTCTGAGCTTAGTGAATGGTATTATACAAGCAGCCTTCTAGATATTAGGTTTATGGTTATATAAAATGTTATCATTGGCAAAGTGAAGTGAAGGCTATAAGGAACTCTGCTCTACTTTTGCAACTTCTTGAGTCTAAAATTATTTTAAACTGAAAAAACAAAGATTAAGCTTACTCTAGTTGCTGAGAACAGATGAGAGATGGGCCAATTAGCGGACATTTGATCTTTTCCAAAACATCCATGGAGATATTTGGTCTATGCCAAAGGTCCATGGAATTTGGTTTTATCGAAAACATCCATGAATGTATTTGCTCTACACAAAATGGTCCTTGATATTTGGTCCTCTCCAAAATATCTATGCTTAGAAAACATCCCTGAATTCAAATAGCCTATTATGTATACTGCTATTTTTGGTTTATATGATTAGTACATGAAAAATTCCATCATGTTTTATTGGTCCAATAATTGTATTATGGTTATATTGTCAATAATAACCCTTCTTGACTTAGTAGCCTATCTCGTAATGTCACATGGAGTAAGGTCATGGTTCAAATGTTGCAGAAGAGCAAGATTAATGTTAATTATATCCACCAGGTATCTCCATAGACATTTTGGACATAACCAAATATCCTGCCAAGGGATTGACCAGTTGGAAACACAGAATTTGGAGATGAGTCTAGTTCTGTAGATCATGCAAGAAACACTAATTGAAAAACAAACACACACACACACACACTCTTACCGGTATGTTTACTGCTGGAAACAACTGAAATGACCATCAGTAGATGAATGGATAAAGAAGACAGTGCATATATAATATAGAGTATTCCTCTGCCATAAAAAAGAATGAAATCTTACATGGATGGACCTAGAGGTTATTATGCAAAGTGAAATAAGTCAAACTGAGAAAGACAAATACCATGCGATCTCACATATATGTAGAGTCTAAAGAACAGAATAAAGGAATAAACTAAACAAAAATAGACTCATAGATGCAGATGAACAAACTGATGGTTGCTAGATGGGAGGGGCTTGGGGGATGGGTGAGAAAGGTGTGGGGACTGGTAATCACAAAGTGGTCCCGAGGATGTCAAGTACAGTTTGGGAAATGTGGTTAGTGATGTTGTGAGAACTATGTATGTCAGGTGAGTGTGACTTATCTGGGGATCACTGAATGAATTATATAACTGCCTAACCACTGTGTTGTACATCAAAAACTTATGCAAAATAATGTTTAAAAACAACTATAATTTAAAAAATATGTAAATATTGTAATGTGTTGTAGAGTACAGCATAAGGAATATAGTTGATGGTATTGTAATAGCTCTGTATGATTTCAGATGGATGGTAGACTATTGGGGTTATCACTTTGTGAGGTGTGTGAATCTCCAATAACTTTGTTGTTTTGTACACCTGAAATTAAGAAAAAAAACAATAACAACAACAAAAACAAGAGTTAAGGAGGAGTTAGCAAGAAATAAACTGATTCAAGAGATATTTAAGCTATCAAGCCATCAGGCTACTTTGGACATCTCATTTCATTGTGTTCTCTTCGGTCTCCTACCAAGAGGTTCCCTAGAAGAAGAAGAGAAGGAAGGGACATGCAAGCCCCAAGTCTAACACACACTGTCCCCCCTATTTTCTGCAGACTCTTCTCTTCTTAGAGTGTTTAGAGTAGTGCCTGGGAGAGGCAAGCACATTCATCATGCTATCATCTCTTCACTTCTAGGGAAACAAGATGACATTTCTTCAGAGCAAAGGCCACAGGAAGGGGATTACAGGGTTTGAATTTATCACATACAAACAATTACAATATACCCCTTTTTCCTCTTTGTGGATAGAGAGAAAGCAGTGAAAAGGAAACTGTTGGCAGGACTTTTTTAGATTGAGGGATAAGAGGTACAGAAGGATCTGTGCTCAAAATAAACTGCTTTTGAAAAATAATATGTGCTTGAGAGTTATTTTTAGAGCATATTTTCTATCACTTAACACAAGAGAGAAGACAACAGTACTGGAAGACTTCTAACAAGAAAATATTTGATATTTACTTATTTTTTCTTATTTACTTGCATGTCATTGGGGATTTTCTAAACCTTAGGTCTTCTTTGCTATGTACCTTCTGATTTCTTATAAGTCTTACCCAATTGAGTAGAAGGTTACAGTCTTCCGAAGGTAATCACCTTCACCAGATATTACATTTTATTCATTAACCATCAGCAGGAAATTGTTTTTTACAGCATGGGGTGGCAGAAGTCAGGAAGAGTAAGCAGTTCCTTTTCTTTGAGCATGTTTGGGCCTGTATTTCTCATGATCAAGAGCATAAAAATTGTCATACTGTGTTCGAGGCAGTGATGGCCTCAGAGGCAGTGGTGAGCATTTGAGCATATAGGAAGTGATGAAATTGACCCTGTATTGCTGTAACATTTTCCTTCAGAGTTCCTGAGAGCTACTCCCACCCCAAAAATGAACTGTAGATTTTGTGTTTTGTCACACTGGAGAGCTGAATGAAAATACTGCATTTTCCCATGTGTAAGACAATATTTTTGTCTAAAATTCTTATACCAATAAATTGGGGGTTGTCTTATATCTGGGAGTAACCTGTTTATTGATTTCTTAATGTTGGGTTAGAAAAGTAGTGGTCATCTTATATATGGGGGCATCTTATACTCATACATGGAAAAATATAGTAAATGATTAGAGATTTATAGTATTATTTAGAATAACTTCTAAACAATATTTTCCAAATAAAACTTCATATAAGAATAGCTCCCTGCTTACTAAATGGTTATATTCTAAAAGTCACTTATTTGAAACTTGAAATTAATTTTTTAAAATTTTTATTGATGTATAGTTGGCAAACAAAAATTGCATATATTTAATTTCTTGTATGTATGTGAGAACACTTAAGACCTACCCTCTTAGCAAATTTCAAGGAAATTATACATTTATAACAACATGGATGAACCTGGAGGACATTATGCAAAGTAAAATAAGCCAGGCAAAGAAAGACGAATATTGCATGATTTCATTAATATATGGAATCTAAAAATGTCACATCTAACACACTGAACAAACCTCCCAGGGATTTTCCAGTACTCTGGCCACCTTCAGTTATGAGTATTTCACTTCCTTTATCCTCAGTGATCCTTTGTCTCACTCCATCTCACCTCCCATGTCATATCCTGAACCGCATTCAAAATCACAATGTAGTCATCCCATTCATACCACAACCTCCTCTCTTCCCTGCTGACTTCAGCAAGCAACCTTAGATCTATCGAGATCTTCAGGTACTTGGTTTTATCTTTCCTGTTCCTTATCCAATTTAACTACTTTAAAAATAAATCTATACTACCTACCATTGCACAATTACGTGAGAATCACTTGGGGGTGGGACCCAGATGTTAATATTTTTCAAAGCTCCTTGGTGATTGTGATGTGTTGCCAGGGTTGGGAACCATTACTCTATCTTTTGAGCATCAAAACACCCAGTTCTCTAGAGGATGCTGGGAGAGGTCAGTGGTTTGAGCACTTGCCTCACAATCATGAAGTCTAGGATTCAATTCCAGGCCCTGGCCCATGCAAACTCCATATACTGAACTGCAGCACAAGTGGTAACCACTAGGATGGTTCCATGGCTAAGGTTCTCCTCTCACGAGGGAGGCCACCAGTTTGGTTCCTGCCTGGTGTGGTCTCACATCTATTTTTGTGGCGTGAAGCCATGTCACAACTAATGGTGTACAACTATGGAGACTGCTCTGGGCTCTCTTCCCTTCTCTCTCTCTCACACCTTCTTTCAAACAATAGAAACTTACCCCCCGCCCCCAATCACCAAAAAAAAAAACAACAAAAAAACAAAACAAAACAAAACCATTCAGCTCTCTAGTTAAGCTGATGGGTAGGTAAGAAGTCTCTTTTAGATTGTTAGTAAGTATTAATGTGGATTTGAACAGAATCATTCTGGAAATGCAGCAGCTCTTAATAGTGTAGCTTCCAGAACATAGAGAATTTAACAGAGGACACATCTCCCTATAAAAGGTGTCTCCTTCCCAGGGGCTTCTTAAAGGCTCAGTCTCTGTCATTAGTCTCTAAGACAGTGGTTCTCAAGTGAGGCTCCACTGGCATAATCACTAAGATCATCAATTTGTTTCTTTATTCATGGCCTCTCCCCTGAGTCATAAACTTTTATATCCTGCTGCCTACTTGACATTTTCACTTGTATGTCAATGACTCTCACCCCAAATGACTAAAACCAAGTCCTGATTTTCCCTCTGTACCTACTCTTGCTATACTCTTCTCCATCTCAGTGAATGGTGTCTCATAATAGCTAAACCGAACTAAGAAATTTCTTGAGCTTGTCTTTGACTCCCCACTTGCCCTCTCCCATCCAATTCATAAATGACCTCTGGTAGGTCTTCCAGTCAATTATATTCCAAACCTGAGCATTTTTTCTCACTTTCACCTTTAGCACTCCAGGTCAAACCACTTTTGCCTCTTATCTAGGTTGCTACACTACCCTCTCGTTGCTCATCTTGTTTTCACCTTCTCAGAGAGCACTTTTGCTGCTGTGCGGTGTTTCCCCTGCATAGCAGCCAGACCATTTCTGTAAAAATACCGATCAGGTCATATCACTGCCCTGTTTAAATTTTTCATTGACCCCCTCACCCATGTAATCATAAAAAATTTAAATTCCTCCCAGTGCCAACAAAGATGCCTGATTTAGTTAGCCCTTTCCTACCTCTCCTCTCACAGTGGACTTTCTGTTCCTCAGACATGCAAGGTATTTCTTGCCTCAGGACCTTTGTGATCATTGTTACTCCCCCACTACCTCCAACTCTCAACTTTATGAATACATGGCGTCTTTCCTCTTCATTCAGGTCTCTGCTCAAATGTCATTAGCCAAAGAATTATCCAACCACCTGTGTAAAAGGTCCACCATTCCCTTCTTCTATCACGTCCAGGTTTGAGTTGGAGCTGGCTTGTACTACTCTACAGAGCTGATCGTACACATCACACTGTCACATTGATTGTGACATCACACTGGGTGTTAGAGATTGTCCAGGGTGGGAGTATTTATACTATAACAAAAGCTACAAATCAAACTCTCCCTTCCCTAAGCTTGTTGTTAAATATTTATACCACTGCTTCTCACTATATGAGCTCAGATTATACACTCATATGTTTTGGTTTGACTCAGTAGAATTTAAGCTCCATGAGAGCACAGGGACTTAGTATGACTTTTACATAGGATTGTATCCTGCCTGTGAAAGTACTCAGACATAGATGGCATTCAGTCAGTGTTTACTGGATGGATGGAAGGAAGGAAGGAAGGAAGAAAGGAAGGAAGGAAGGGAGAAAGATTTTGGTGGTCTCATCTCAATTTTTAGAAATCAAGTTTTTCAAACGGTTGAAGTTCTTTTTTTTTTTTTCCTCCCTTATACTTTTCTTACGCTTTTCATGTTTGCAGTATTCCTCTGCTTTGAGCACCGGTAGCAAGTGATTGTTTTACTGTTTTTCTTCCCTTCCCTTCCCTTCCCTTTTTCTCTTTCGCATGTGATTTCCTTCTACAGGCCTATCATACTTTTCATTTTCTGTTAAGAAAAATTTTCTTCCTTTCATGTATCTGTTTAAATGTAACATAGAAATATTTTTGGTATTCTATAGGGTGGCCATCAAGTCTAGAAACTCAGGCAAATGCATGTAATGAGTAGCATACTGATACTATATCACACTGCATGATATGTTTAGTGACATAACATGATTAGTTTAATGTGTTGTCCCTTGTGAGTAGGGCCTAATTCAAAGTACTGTGCAGATGGTATTGAGCGTGGTCATTAACACAGCATGTCCCTCTATCAGCATGCTTGGAGAATTTGACTCTGAGATTTTCACTGATAAACCTTCACTTTTAGCCTACCTCAGAAGCTGGAAATGAGGAAATTTAAATCTGGTGATTCCGAAGCCCACTGCACAGGGTCACTTCCTTCTGTCTGCTTTTGGAGACCATCTTCTCACCAGTCGCTCACTGTTTTGACATAAAGAAAGGGTACTTCATCCTATGGGAGGGAACCACTCTGGTGACCTTCCCCTAGCCTGTCAATTGTAGAAATTAATCACAACATGGTGAAATTTATCCAGAGTCCTCTGGGATTTTAGACTTTGAGGCCACCTGAACAAAGAGCACAGTGACCTTGGGTGCTGTTGTCCCTCAGAGCACATTAGAGAACCCTCCTCCTAAAAGAGCTCACTCGGGGATGCAGGAGCTAAATGATTCCACCCTGCGCAGGCTCAGTACAGGCTGGGATAGAGGCGCGGGGCACTATTGAGCAGCAGTCACAAAGCTGCTGGGGACTTTTCAAAGAACACAATACCTTTGAATAAAGCACAATAGAATAAAACCAGATGAGGGCAGCCATACAAACTGTGCAGGCCTCTCTGAGTCTTGCTTGCACAGCTAGTTCTGGGTGGGGTGAGGATGATCCTCATGGAAAGGAGGAGTTGGGAGGCAGGTTTGTCTTTTGTCACCTTCTTATTTACCAGAAGCACATTCTACTTCCTTTGTGTCCTGAAGGATAGCATTTGTCACAACATGGTTCATGTATCATCTGCTTTTTATGCCTTCTTCATTCCCTTTCCCTGAAGCCCTAAATAATGTTTAGGCACATCTTTTATTCTTCTGTCATCAGTCATTGCTTACAATTGATTAGGTTGAATCATATGCCATGAGATCTGACATGTCTAAGTGGTAAAAGTAGCAACAATTTAATGCTAAATTCTGGATCCTGTCCCAGGTGCTGGAAATGCAAAGACCAAAAAATAAAATAAAACACACACACAAAAAACAAACAAATAACCAACAAACAAAAAAACCAGTCCTTGACCTCAAGATGTTCAGAGTGTGAGTGGAGAGACACCTACATAAGAGAACGGTTATATGTGATAGGTGTTGTGCTACTATTATAACAGTTTGTAAGTTTTAAGGGACATTTGAATACCAGTATTGTGAAATATAGAGAATTTTAAAATTATTTAAATAAATTCTCAGATGACAGATTGATCATAGGTTATTAAGAGAAGTTAGCATAGTGCTCACTGAGACTGATGTCAAGAAGAAACATTGGTAGAGTGATGATTTTGGCCAGAGGAAAGACTTTTGAGGGGAAATAGTTCTTTGAACATTCTTTAAAATGAAGAAAACAAGGTTAGTTTTTTTTATTCCTGAAGTCATAGCTAGAGTCTGTTTCATCAATTTGAACAAAGGGCATATACCGCCAAGCTATTTTTAAAAAAAAGCTAGTTAACTCTAGATAGTTGTGGCCAACTCACTGTTACTGCGCTCTGATGTACTTTGCAAATGTTTGCCCTTCATGAAATGCCAGCCTTTGTACAAGTCAGCTGGTATAATGAAAAAACAGTGATTTGCTGTCCAGGGACCATGAATTTTGGGAAGTTCTATGAAGACAAAGTGTGCAGGGCTTGGGTTGGGGATGGTTCAGGAACCTAAAATCACCAGATGATTCTCAACAATGGCACTGGATTTTCTTCTGAAACTGAACATTTAAAACTCAAGACCAAGCGAATGTTTCTAGAATTGTAGTTGGTACACACTGACATTCTTTTAATTAATTTGTTTTTTTATAAAATGTATGGCCTACTTATAGGATGGGACAGAAAGGACAAATACCAATGAAAGGCAGTTTAAAAAGAAAGCAAGATTAGTGTTTTTAAAAACTAGCTACTGTAGTCTTTCCCAAAGTTAACATACAGTAGCAGTTTATCAGTTGCTAATTACAAACTGAAGAATCACCTTGTCAAAAGACAGCCCTATCTTTTTCACTCTATTTCCAGATTTTCTTAATTGTTTTCTCCCACTGGTATCAAATAGAAGGCTATCTGTCTTGGTAGAAATGAATTATTGGCTTTCATGGAGCATATTAGGATGTTTGGTTAAAATACGGCTACTCTGTCTCTGTTCCTAGCAGCCCAGCCCACTTTTTCAATTAGCTTCCCTTCACACACATAAAGATTCTTAAAAATGAAGTCGTGAAATTTCTCCTTCTCCCTTGTTCTGAAGTCAAGATCTTGAAAAACCATAGCAACCTACTGTTTATATACTGTATTAAAAATAGCTCAGGGGTATTGATACGCAGTCCAGGGGACCTGTTTCATAGAACCTTTTTTTTTTTAATTAAAAAAAAAATTTTATTTTATTTTTATTTTCAGTGACTTAACCTTGTGTTCCTTTTTAAAGATCAAAAGAAAAGAGTTTCATAAACTTCTCATTACTTCTAGGAGATTCTGTCTTCTGGCAGACTCATTTCTAAAAAATGTATACAATTTAAGGTTTCTCTTTGTGGCTAAATAAATAAACTTGAGGGAGGAGAGAGAAACAAAGAAGCTGGAAAGTGATATTTTCACAAAATTATCTTAGCGACTTTGATTTTTTCCCACATATAACTGTAGCAGATCATATAGAAAGGGGGTAATGGCTTTGTATTTTAAATAAGCATATATGTGTCATAACACTTTCTATTGGATGGAAGGGATACTTGGCTGGAGTAAAACAGGTAATTGTTGGGTTCTAGACTTGAGGGCACTACTAAACACATAATGCAAGTGCAGGCTGATAAATTTTTGTCTCCACTGTAATTTTTTTTGTTATATTAACCATATCTGGATATAACTGGTCCTGTGTAGTCACAGGGCATCTCCCCTCCATCATTCTTGACCTTGCACACACACATGCTTATATTTTGCACCCAGTACACATCAAAATGAAAGTGTTCATATGTTTGTATTAAATTCTTAACAATGGAAAAAGTTCCTCCAATTGAAATTCATAGACAAATGCAAGCCATTTATGATGATTAAGGTATTGATGTCAGTACAGTAAGATGCTGGGTAAGGCAGTTTATCTGTGATGAAGAGATAAAATCTACAGTGAGGAAATGGTTTCAAAAACAAAATACCAATTTATTTGAGGATAGATTTCAAAAATTAGTACAGTGTTGGCAGAAGTGTATTGAGGTGTGTGGTGATTTTGTAGAAAAATAATTACACAGCTTTGAAAATAAATGATGTAGGTATATTTTCTTTTTAATTCATTAAAATGTCTTTTCCTGTTCATTTTCTATTTAAATGGAGGCAGAATTTATCATTCTGTCCTCAGAGATCTTGTGCCGTAGCAAATCAGTTACACCTCAGTTTTCTTACGTATCATATAGGATCAGTATTGTAATTACCTTTACTGGAATGCTGTGAGAATGAAAGGAATTGATCACATACGGTGCAATGGGAGTTAATCTGTCAGAATGACAGCTGTACTAAAAGACAGGTATGTTACCTGGTGGCTAGTGTATGAGTTGAGGCAATCTTAGGCTGCCAATGCTTACTTCGTTTAATCCATTGTTAATCAGCTGGAATGCAGTGACGAGCTATGCATGTGCATTTTTCCCCAGAAGAATTCCATTCTCATTAGAGAGAAATGGTGCGTTTTTGTAGAACTTTCACATTCTCAAACATTCATTGGTATCCTTAGAGAAAAGCATGTTGCCATCACTTTGTGCAGAACTTAACTCCACTACTTCTCACCATTAAAAACCAAATGACTCTGATGATAAATTGCTATATTTTTCCTTAACAAGATTATTAAATTTAGAAATTTTACTTAAACCAAAAATTCAATTCATGTAATTCAATCTTTTCTCCTGTCATGTCCTTTCAATATTCTGAAAAACTTGACTAATACTTGCTCATATTAAAATCCAGACTTCTTGAAAATCAGATTCATGCATATGTACTTAATGGAGTAAAACATGTTTGAACATCTGACTGTACCTAGCACATTGTTAATGTTTGTTTATAGTTGAAAGAATAGATTATTAAATTTGAGGGTAAAATTGTTTAAGTACATGCTTTCTTTGCTATAGCGTGAAATTAATCATAAAAATGATTTGTCCTCTCTGAGGAGGTTGGTATTTGGTATGATGAGTATATTAGTTTGCGAGGGCTGCTCTTACCATGTATTATCACAGACTAATGAACAACAGAAATGTACTTGGTCATGCTCCTGGGGGCTGGAAGTCTGAGATGAAGGTGCTGGCAGGTGGCCGCCTTCTGGCTGTGTGTTCACATGGTTGTGTCTCAGTCTATGCCTGTGTCTGATTTCTCTCTGTGTCCCAATCTCCTCTTCTTATAAAGACCAGTCATATTGGCTTAGGGACTACCCTACCAATTCCATTTAAACTTAATTTACCTCTTTAAGGGCCCTATCTCTAAATACAGTCTCAGTCTGAATTTTGGTGGGACACAATTTAGCTCAAAACAATGATGAAAATTTTATCTCCATCAGTCTGATTTGAATCCATCCTGTAGCAGAGACATTTAGCAGAGCATTAGTGAAGAACTCCAGTTTATTAACTTCTCCTTCCATAAACCTCCATTTTAAATCAAGTTATCCTGAATCTGAACCTTCAAGAACACGAGAAATATCAAGCCAGTGAGAACTCTAAGGCCAAACAAGTTTTGATGGAGTTCAAGAAGTACAGCCAGATGGTGGAAGAACTAGGGTTAAAACCCATGTATGCGGAATGTAGATTGAATACCTTGTGAGAAATAGAAATGGTCACATTGACATAATTGTAAGTTGCATTATTTACAATAAGGAAATGAAGATGACTGGGGGCAAGGACAGGGAGGGAGGCAGAAAACACAAATGAAACAAGTCCTAGAGGTTATGATGCTAAGTGAAATAAGTCAGACAAGGAAAGACAAATACCATGTGATTTCACTTATATGTAGAATCTAAGGAACAAAATAAATGAACAAACAGAACAAACAGACTCATAGATATAGAGAACAAACTGGTCGTTGCCAGAGGGGAGAGGGGTTTGGAGGCCGGGTGAAGAAGGTGAAGAAATTAAGACATACAAATTGGTATTCACAAAATAGTCATGGGGATGTAAAGTACAGTATAGGGAATATAGCCAAAAATATTGTAATAACTATGTATGGTGCCAGGTGGGTACTAGATTTCTCAGGGGATAACTTTGAAAATAACTCATAGATAAATGTCTAATGATCACACTGTAGAACTGAAACTAATATAATGTAATACTGAGTGTCAACTGTAATTGAAAAAAAAAAAAGAAAAAGAAAATTTTAAAAATGAAAGAGGGGTCTGACTTTTAGTACAGCCACAGTAAGCTTATTGATTTATGACTAGAGTCTCTAAAGAATCTGACAGTTTTAGTTGTTTGTTATTCATCATAACAATATCACTTATGCTTCTCTACTAGGATTATGGGGACAAATCTGGGTGGCATTTAATGAACTCCTGCTCTGTTCCTGGAGCAGTGAGATAAGGTACGGATGTACCTCTGCCCACTTGAGACCCACTGCCTATCACTTTTAGAGGTGGAATCAATCTTATCAGCTATATCTGTAGTAAAAGAGAAGTTGTTACCTAAAAAGTATAATTCTACAAATAAGCTATTTCAAGGCCAGAAGAATGGAGAGTTTTCTCAAATCTTCCACCTTATTATTACCTGATCTGGAATTAGGATTATCATCTTGTCACACTGAGTTATTTACCTTTTCATTTCAATTTACTAACTCCGTTAATATATATGAAAATGTTGTGTCTTTGCTTCTAACACAGATTCTGTGGTTTCATTACAATACTTTTTATAACTCACCATAGTGAGAAAACCAGTGAGGTTATTCACATTGATTTGAAACTACCCAGACCATCATGCCGAAGGGCAAAATCATCAAGAAATGCAATCCTTGTGTTAAAACATATTCACTTGACTGTTTGCACTTGGCAGGGCTAAGGGAAAGAAGTATAACCTTTTGAACTGGAAGAACTGGATTTGATTCTCAACTTAGCCGTTTTACCAGGTGTTTGACAGAGCACAGGTTACATTCCTTGTCTGAGTTTATTTCCTGATCTGTAAGAATGATAATAACAGTAACTACCCAGACCAATAACTATAAGGAATAGAGAAAAATATAATTTGTATTGAGTTTAATGCCAGGCACGACTAAAACATTCAATAAGTGATAACTATCTCTTCCCTGCTTTTCTCTTGAAGCTCTAAGAAAGAATGGCTCATTTAGTAGATAGGTGTGATTTTCTAGTCCTGTGCAGTGGTCAAAGGTCTACACATCTTCATTCTTGGAATATCAGATACTTAAGACTGTAATATTGAGAAATCTTTACTTACTTCAGTGCTGATATATATAATAATCAGTAATGTCTTTTCAAGAGCAAAATGCCTTGAGAAACACCAAATACTATATCAAGTGTCAAATATGAAGCTTGACTATCCATTTATTTTGCTTGAAGAAATTTATCTCATTTTTATACTCTGATTAGCATATAAAATCAATTTTGGAACTGAGAAAATAAAATATCAGTTCTAATTACTTTACTTAGAAAAGTAATTCTTAAGATGGCAATTTTCATAATGGGCAATTGATTAAAATAGTAATGTGAGAAGTGAATAATCATTTAAACTCAGCTTTTAACAGGTCATTTTATAACAGAATATGCAAAATAAAGATATGTATGCACAATCAATATATCATTAGGCTAAAATATTTTAACACTTTTTTTATGGCTCCTTATTCTATGTGAGGTTATAGAACAAATGCCAGATTTAAAATGAAGGAGATTAACAGTATAGGTAAAATATATACAGGATTACGGGGCTTTGTAAAATTGCTTTCCTTTGGCAGCGTACCCAACCCCCAAACACCAAACTGATTTCTGGCTCTCTCTGTACATGAATTACAATATTCACAGATGTTGCTTGCATATGTTTGTCCAACTAAGGAGGAGGAAAAGGCATATTCATCCCAGCTATCGTGTCAATCAGTGCTCACACAGGAAGAATTGTAGGTGAGCCTTGAGCAACACAGGGGCTAGGGACACCGACCACCTGCACAGTCTGAAATCTGTGCATAATTTTGACTCCCCAAAACTTACCTCCTAATAGCCTACTATTGACTAGAGTTTTTACTGAAACATAAAGTCAATTAACACATGTTTTGTACGTTATATGTATTAATAGTATATATATGTACCGCACTCTTGAAGTAAACTAGAGGAAAGAAAATGTTATGAAGAAACACTTATAGTACTTATTTTAAAATTTTGCATATAAGTGGAACTGTGTAATTCACACACACACACACACACACACACCCGCCTCACTTCCCCTGCCTTATTCATGTTCAACTGTAATAGTAACCTAAGAACTAGGATTTGGGTTATAATTCTGTTGTGAAAGATAGCAGAATTCTTCTGAAGTAAATTTTTTGCTTTGAATAAGAAAGGAAGAAATTATTAATGCATCACAGCGATTATAGCTCAGAAAGCAGATTGCCTACATTTGTACTCCAGCTCCATTGAGACATTCCACAGATACCATGAAAAGTTGGACAAGTTTCTTTCCTCCCCCTTTCTCCCCATACCTAGGTTTGACTATCTGTAAAATGTAGATGATGACAATGCTTACACCATTGAGCCATATGAAACTTAAGGAAGATACCTCATATAAAACACTTGGCATAATATATGTCACATATTTATTACTCAGCAAATGTTTACCATTATTAAAGGTTGTAGTGAACAGCCAGAAGTAAATGTACATGTGCTTAGATTTCTATATATCTTCCATTCACAGCAAAGAGCCAGCTGATACCTCTTGTAAGGATGAAAAATCTAACATTGATAGCTTCGTTCTGCATTAGTGTGAGGAGCACCCTAATTCAGGAAGTTTGCTAATTACTTTCTGGCAAAGCATCTGGTATTCCTTACTTTAATTAGCATCCACTGCTATTTTGCCTTGAAGACATGCAGCAGCCCTGTTGAAGGGGACAGTAATTAATGGGGAACAGCTGATAGCAAGCCAAACTTATAAGAACTCAATTGAAGAACATTCTTTTTGTGTGCAAATATGGAAAAATGGTAAAGGGTAGTGTAGAATGTTAGAAGGATCATGGACTTGAAGCTAGACAGCCATGGGATTGACTCTCCACTCTGCCACTCACTGCCTATGTGACTTCAGGCAAGTTATTCAACTGTTGTGAGAAATCACTAATAAATGGGGGATATAATAGCTGCTTGCTGGAAAGATTCCAGAAAATAAGATTAGGAACATGAAGTGCCCAAGCTGGCACCTGTTACACGGGATGCCCTCCATTGCACATACTTTTCATCACTACCACCACGTTGGGAGCCGGTGCGGAGCCTGAACGGAAAGGTTTCGGGGGGCCTCCATGGCAAAGCCTC
>PVKE010024491.1:0-23764 GCA_004027555.1 Craseonycteris thonglongyai | reverse complement strand
AAAAAAAAAAAAAAAAAAAAAAAAAAAAAAAAAAAAAAAAAAAAAAAAAAAAAAAAAAAAGAGCATGAACATGTTTTTAGTGCACTTTGGCATGGCCAAAAGGAATAATTTACACTCCTACTGGCGGAGAGTGTGTCCATCTCTCCTCACACTCGGCAGCATTAAACGTTACTCATTTTTTAAAAATTTGAATGCTTATTGGACATTTATAGTAATGCTTTTGTAACTTGTTGATTCATGTTTATTGCCCATTTATTACTGAGATGTTAATATTTTGCTCATGAACTATCTATTAAGAATTCTTTGCATATCTCTCAGGAAATTATTTTCTGAGTTTGGTGTTTCTTTTTGGAGTAATGGGCTGTCTGATATGTAAATTTTTTTAATGTTTATTACTGCAGTCAAATCTTGCAGTATTTCACTACTTCTGTGTTCAGAAATTCTTTTTGCTTGGCCCAATATTTTATAAATAACCATCTATGTTTTTCATAATATTTTATAATTTTATTTTTTAATTTAATATGTAACCCATCTGTCATTTATTTTGACATAATGTACAAGGTAGCGGTATCATTTTTAACTATTCAGTTATTCCAACAGCATTTATTGAATAATCCCTTTTTACCTCATTTCATTGTGATTAAATCTATCCTGAATTATATTAGTATATATGTTTCTGTATCTGAGTTCTCTATTCTATTTCTTTAACCATTTATTGGTTATTGCCACAGAACCATATTTTGTAGAACACACTTTCATTTCTGAGATGGCAAACCTTTACCCCTTCATTACTCTATGTTTTAAGTATACTTTAGCAATTACCATGTGAACATTCTTTAAGGTGAATGTTGGAATTAATTTTTAAATTTAAAAAATCATGATGTATATTCTGAATGGAATTATGTATAACTATGAATTATTTTGGAACAGCGTGCATCTTTATAATTTTCAATCATTTCATAATATGTCTCTGTTTTTGAAGTCTTATTTGATGTGACAGATTGTTTCTTCATAAAAGTCATTAATATTTTTAAAGTTATTCTTAGGTATTATATACTTTTTATTTAATGACATTTGGGACTTTTTCTATTGTTTTATAATTAATGGTTACTATTATGTGAACAGTATTGATTTTTATATTTTGTTTTAAATTATATTTATTAATGAAAATCATTTATCACCTAGTCCTCCTGAATTTTCTTAGTAAATAATAATATTATAATAAATAATAGTTCTATTACTTTTCTAAACAGCACACCTCTTATGTCAGAATTATGTCTTATAGCATTAGCCAGTATTTCCACAACAATGTTATATTTACTTATTGATATTCTATTTTTGTTTCTGATTTAAACAGTGATGATAGATTTTTCCATCCATGTTAAAGAAATTTTGTTGCAGTCCTAAGACATTGAGAGTGTTGTGTTTTTTTTCTTAATCAAAGAAAGGTTTTGAAATGTTATAAAATGACTTTTTATTTTCTTGGTAAATTATCACCTATAGGGAGAACCTAAAATGGAAGCCAGAGTATAGGAGGAGTGTGGCCAGAAAGGGCCTGGGCTCACATTAGCCCTCTTCCTCTTAGAATTATATAACAGTGAGTGAGTTATAATAGTTGTTCTTTTCCAATTTCAGTTTCTTAAACTGGACTATGAGGAAACTAATATTAATAACTCGTAAGGATACTGTGAGTGTGAGTATCCCATGAGAATTATTTGCGATTTATCAGATTGGTGCAGACTGTCATATAGTTTGTAAATTATTGTGTCATTTTTGCCTTTGATCGATCAAAATGGTATACTATAATGACAGATTTCCTGATATGTAGTCATCTTTTTATTCTTAGAGTAAAGCCTACTTGATCATGATGAAATGTTTTCTTAATTCACTGCTGTATTCAATATTTGTGTCAGATTGTTGCATCCATTTTTATAATGATTTGGTCTTTAGTTGAATTTTTATGCTGCCTTGTTAGTTTTGACGTCAAAATGATGTTCACTTCATATAATTGGGAAGTTTATATCTTTTTCCTGTGCTCCAGACCTATGGGAATTATATTTTCCTTGAGAATTTGAAACAAGTTTTCTATGGAGTTTTCTATGCTTGGGTTATTTTTTTGAATTCGATAATGCTTATACAACTTTTTAAGATTTTTATTTTTCTATTTGTTGTGTGTTTTCTTTAATCAGTTTATTCAGTGTGTCTGTTTCTGCTTGCATCAATATTGGTAATTCGTGGTCTTTCTAAAAGTTATCTTTTGTTAATATTTTTTTAAATACTAAGCATGGAGATGAAGACAGTATTCTCTTATAATTTCTATTATAAGATTTTTTAACATGTGCTTCTCTCTTTGTCTTGGTTTATTTTATAATTTTGAGGTTTATTTGACTTACTATTAAGAACTACTTCTTGGATATATTCATCCTACTATTTTTGGGCCCCTCGCTTCTGTAACAAAATCTCCTAGTGTTTAGATCTTAGTCTTTTACACTTTTGACTCTGCCACCTCAAAAGTAATCACTGGTAGTCAGCAATCATTTAGTGAATTCCTCAAAGGCCACTCTTAAGAGAGTAGTTGGTGTCTGTTTTTATTCCATGGCTGTGAACTATTGCAGACTATTCGCCCTAGGTTCATATTCCAGTTCCACCTGTATAACCTGTATAATCTCCAAATTACTTAAACTTCCTATGCCATAGTTTCCCCCTCTAAGTATGAAGATATGGGGTTCTGAGAACAGTGCCTTGTGTGTAGAAAGTAGCTTTTAGCTATTGTCATTATTGTATTTAAGAATAAACACTATGGTTGTTCTCAAGGTTGCAGTGTATAGACATAGTTGCGAATGGAAAACTTGAAGATAAATTAAACATGAGTATTTTTATTGGTAATGTTTGGAGGAGTATCCAGCCTTTGAAAAAAACCAGACACTCTGAATAAAGGATTAATCAGGTTGTTGGGTTTTTTTTTAAGATTTATTTTATTGTTTTGACAGAGAGAGAGAGAAGGGGGAGGACTCAGAGCAGTCTCCATAGTTGTACATCATTAATTTTCAACATGGTTTTATTCCACACAGGTGGGCGGGGGGCGTGCAAGGTGGGAACTGGACTGGGGGCCTCTTGCATGAGAAGCACACCCCAGTTCAGCATATGGGTCCATACAGTCTGGAGCTGGGACTCGATCCACAGACCCTGGGGCTCAACCTGCTGAGCCATCCCAGCTTCCCCCAACAGGAATTTAAAGAAAACAAACAACAACAAAAATAGACCATGAAGTTACAGTTAATCTGTTCAGAATTCTCATTGGTGGAGAAACAGTCATTCTTCATGTGCCATCCCTGCTATGTGGGTCCTTACATACCTGCTGCTATCTATTTTCCAAAAATCCGAGATAAAGGGTTTTTTCTGAGGAAGCCAACAACTTGCTGAAATGGGGCTCAAGACTTTTTTTTTTATATTTTGGAGGTTATTGTTAGGTAGGGTGTTTCTGTTTGGAGAGGGTTCTCTAGGATGCAGAGTATTTTGTTTTTTTGTCTTTTTTTCTTCTGTCTGATATGTGGAGGGCACCCCTAGCCATAATGGCAGCAGGCAGGGTGCCGTTTTGCTTTCTCACAGTTGTCACGTAGGCAAATGAGGTAATAAATTACAAACAAGGTATTCACATGTAGACGTGGATTAACCTGTGCTTTATATTTATTGCATCAGTTCACTCCATGGTATCCTCTTGGAGTGCTGTTTCCTAGAACTTGGTTGTCCTCTGCTACTTGCACCGTTTTCCTGTACCTCCCAGAGGGAGGACTGTCTCTCAGTGTGCCTCCATTGCTTTCAGGATAAAGTTCAAACTCCACAGCAGAGCGCAAAGGGTCTCTCCAGGTCCCTATCCTACCACAGTTCCTTCCTGGGCCTCACCATGGTCGTCGTCATGGCAGGCGAAGTCTCAGATGGCCCCCACCATTCCCACCCTCTGCAGTGCATGCCCTGTGTAATCCCTCTCTTTGCTGAGCACAGGATCTATGAATGTAATGGGATTGTCACTCTCTTGACTGCTTGCTACCAGAATGAAGAGAGTCTCCTATTGGCCTTGAAAAGCAAACTGTCATAAGGTGGAGAGGGCCACATGTCAGGGGATGACAGGGGGCCTTTAGGAGCTGAGATGGGGGTTGGGGGGCTTTTCCTACTGATAGGCAGCAGGATAATGCAGACCTCAGCCTTGCAACATGAAGAACTGAGTTCTAGTAACAACAGTAAGCTTAGAAGGGGACCCCAAACTTCAGATGAGTTTGTAGTCCCAGCCAAGACCTTGGTTTTAGCCATGCTTACTTCCTGAGCAAAGAGCTAAACTAACTTAACCCACAGGACTGACCCATGGAAAATGTTGGATAATACATTGTGTTGTTCTAAACTATTCCATTTATGATCATTTGTTGTGCAGCAATAGACAAATAATGCAACCAGTTAGTCTCCTTCTAATTCTCTTACCACTGTTCACCTGTTTTTCTTAGTACAATTGCATTCCATATGTCCCCACCCAGGGCTCAGTTATTATCCCTTTGGCCTCCCAGACTTGTCATTCTGTTCTACATAAAATAAAACTACTTGTTATTCTTAAATCATACTCTGTATTTGACCTTTGTCTCCTTGGATGATTTTTAATCATAAAACTATTATCACCTTTATATAGTAGACTCTCAGTTAGCCAGTACCCATGGGGATTGGTAGATGCCAGGTAAATGTAAGTAGACTCTCTACTAACCAGAACTCACACAATTGGCTTGAGTTCTGGTTAATTGAGAGTCTACTATATTCTGTTTTTATATTCTGTTAAATCAATAACAGAAAACATTTTATAAATTATTTTGCATTTTTAAAAACTCAGTATGTTCAGAGAATACATATCTGAAAGAGTGAATTCATTGTCCAGCTTAGACTAGATGTTGGAACAAGCATGGATTAGCTGTGTGACAGCTACAGTGGTTCCCGGGAGGGTGATCTCTACTAGGAGGCTATGCAGGTCCCCCTTGTCCCTGTTAAGGTATTGTTTTTTTGTTAATAATTTTAGTGAGGATATAGATTGCATATTTATCAATGATGTGGTGAACACAAAGCTTGGAAGCATAGCATATACTTTGAGAGACAGAATTAGGATCCAAAGAGTGCATTTCAGGTAGGAGATGGGCCAACTCTAACAAGATTAACTATAATTGAATAGGTATAAAAGCCTATAGTTAAGTCCAAAAATCAATCTAGGAACTAAGGATGGGGCGAGACAGACAACATATGCAAAAATATTTAGATTAGTTGTTTACAAGTTAATGTAAATCAGTGGTATGTTGGGGCTTCAAGAGAGTTTATTTGATTCATAAAGTTAATTTTAGACCTTCATAATTGAACTGTTGTGTCTAGAACAAGAACAGTCCTCTGCTCTGGGTGGGTCACACTGCTCCTGGAGGGTTGGGCACCTCCTTCTATAGGGTCACAGACAAACTGCAATTTTCCTATTAATCAGGGGCCAGATAAGTCAGCAAATTTGAGGTCATATATAATATTATGCAATAATCTAAATTGTGGATATTTTGCCTTTGGAAAAGAAAGTATCTAAGTATTAGACTTCTTTTCCATGACTTTGGTGAATGGAAATGATAGGGAGATCGATTTTTTGCTTATATTAAAGAAGTAATTACTGACTTGTACTTAAAAGCAAAATAAACATGGCTGCCTTTGGGAATTATTGAGTCCACTGTCCCTGAGACATACAAATAGAGGTTTGGGTGGAAGAAAGCAGATTTGTGAAGAAGTCTTTTCCATGCATTGTCAATGATGAACCAGAAGATACCAATACACAGAGTTAGAGGCCAGGCAGTTTTCATTGAAGGTAAAGACCACAGCCACTTATGCATGTGGTTTCATAAAGTAGGCGGTAACATCATGATCCCAGCCAGGGGATTGACTCCCCCAGGTTGCCCAAAGCTCCTCACAAGAGGGACATCCCCTCCTAAAGTAGGCCACCTCTGTGCAATGCAGATTCGTCCAGGAGAGAGAAGCTCCTGTAGGAGGTGCTGTGAGAGGCCAACCCAGACCCCCTTTACAGGGCTCGTGCACCCCTCCCCCAGCTGCCATGGGTATCGGCTGCCAGTTTCTCACTTCTGCACCGTCCCCTGTAGAATTGCACTTGACTGATGACATCTGCCTCATCCAAGGAGCCTGGGAGGTTACGCCCCCGCCCCGGGGCAGCCCTTGGCCAGTGACGGGCTCATGAAGAGGTACCAGAGCTGTTTCCTTGTCTCTGTGTAGGACATCCTCTGAGGTACCGTTTACACTCCAGAGCTCCTGCTGGGGCCAGGCTAGATTGCTCCTCACATACATCTTTGTTGTCTTTCCCTCTGCCCTGTCATGTTTCCCTCACTCCCTCATACACTTTTCCTAAGAGCCCTGAAGTGCACAGAAACTGTCATCTTAGGCTTTGCTTCTAAGGATCCTTCTCTGAGACACTGCATTTGCCTCTCTGGGGGATTTATAACCTCCTGCCCCTCTGAATATAAGAGCTTTGACCTTTCTATTTACCCTCTTACCCAGTGCTAATCACTCGGCCAAAATATCGCTCCTCTGTGTTTGTGTTCCGCGACTGAGTAAAGAGAAGGTTGTTCTGCCAGAAGCATCCCTCGCAGGCTCGGGCTTTCTGCCTGTCTGAGGAGCTCTCCAGCAGCACGGGAGGTGTGCCTTCACAGAGCGCTCCCCAAGCCCACCTCCATGCTTCTGTCGTTCTCAGAATGCCACTCTATCCCTTCAAGTGTACGGCGTGCACGCACACACACTTCGTTTTGTTCCCTCTCAGACAATGACAATGCTACCTGACTCTCAGAGAGATGAAAAGATGGGAGGCTTTGCGTATCCAGCAACAGGCTTCCAGGGGTTGTCCGATTAGAGAAACACGGGGATCAGTTGGCGTTCATCTCCTCTTCTCTTTTTAATAGCCTTATGTTTCTGCTCCTTTGTTCTTCTCTCCTGACAGCCTTCTCATCATGGGCACCTGGCCGATCACCAGCCGTATAAGGTGGCCTGTGGGGGAGGAGGAAGAGGAAAGGCCTGGTGTGGGGAAAAGAGAGCTGATTGGGAATAGATTGATGTGCTCAATTCCTGACTCTGGGTGGAAGCTGGACAGCCATGTCTTTCAAGTCATTTAACCTTTCTTAATTTCAATTTCCTCATATAGAAAATGAGTAGATTGTGCTAATTGACAGGCTCATAAAGACCAAGTGACATAGTAGTGCATCTAAGGGCATTTTATGAAAGTATAAAGCCCTTGGAAAACATGAGATAGTATTCAGATACTGTATATTTTTTTAAAGATTTATTTTATTGTTTTTGACAGAGACAGAGAGAGACAGAGGCAGAGAGAGCTAGAGAGAAGGGGGAGGGCCCAGAGCAGTCTCCATAGTTGCATGTCATCAGTTTTTCAACATGGTTTCCTTCCTCACAGGTGGGCTGGGGATGCGCAGGGTAAGAACTGGGTTGGGGGCCTCCTGCATGGGAGGCACGCCCCTTCGAGCCAGGGGCCCAACTGGGGGGCAAGAACTGAACTGGGGGCCTCCCGCATGGGAAGCACACCCTGGTTCAGCCTATGGGTCCACATGGGCCAGGGCCAGGATTCAATCCTTGGGCTGCAAAGTGAGCGCTTAACCCGCTGAGCCATCCCAGCTTCCCCCAGGTACTATATTAAAATGCGGTCCTGCTCATGAAGAGTTTGCAACACGGTAGGAGAGCTGAGGTATGAATGAACACAAATAGAAACTATTTACAATGGAGATGACATGTGTCTTCAGGGAGGGCCAGAGTTCTATAGGAGTGCAGAGGAGGGAAAACCCACTTTCTGCTGGGAACATTTGTTCTTTGGTCTCAACATTCTGTACATCTTTTTCTCTGTAACTCCTTTCTGCATTGGGGCATGTAGACTGCAGGACCCTTGCATAAATCCAGAGAAATAACAAAGATCTGTTACCCCTTTTTATGCTTAGTGGAGAAAAGGGCCTAGTCCATATACATATGATGGCTGTAGGGACTGACAACCCTTTGCAATAAAATGTAAGGTTGTCCATTTTCCAGTGGATTTCACTACACCAGCCAGATCTGACACCTGGAAATGTTTTCATACGTATCCATTTTTAGCACGGATGAGCTGATTCTTTGATCATGGTGTGAGCAAGTTCACATTATTACTATTAACATTGTATTTAAAGTGCCCAGAGTAGCTTGCAGGTGCTGGACAGAGATAGTTAGGTGTACCCGATCTTCCACACCACCCAACCCACAGGTTATGGGTGTTGTAAGCCTAGAAATGCAACTTCAGAGTCAACGCTCCAGGGCAGTGACAGGGTGCCTGAGATCTGGAATGCTTTCCTGATCATTGGAATTGTTACTGTTTTTGTCAGCCAGGCTCAGCATGAAGCTAAAAGACACTAATTCCTCTTATTAATCTTCTAATTTACTCAAGCAGATATACCTTTTAAATTAAAAAAATAGAAAAGAATACGTATGTTTATGTATATATGTATATATGAGGGCTGTCTGGAAAAAAATCCAGACCTGAAAGCCTCTATTTTTCATATTACATGGCTGAATACTTTTTTTTTTTTCCTAAAGAAACCTGACTTTTGAGTTCTGAGTCTGTCTTACTTAGTCGAGTCATGGATCAGAGCTCGTACTATTGACTGCTGTGTGTTTATAAAGGGTGCTGTCCTGTCCTGACAGCCCAGACAAAGAATCTAGAACAGTGCCTGCAATTCTTGTGTTCCCTCCCAGTGTTGGGCTTTCCTCTCTGTGACTCAATCTCCTGCCATTATTCTTCCTTCTGGTTTTTTGTTTGTTTGTTTGTTTGTTTCTTAGCAAAGCTGTGTAGCTCTTTTGATCTCCTTTGCACATTCCTTATTATTGGAAAAGTACAGTCCCCTGTACTTATTCCCAGATATATACTAACATGTTATTCCAATATTACTTCTTTCTCTTCTTTTTCTTCAAACAAGGATTCTGTTGTTTTCTGACTCACCCTAGGGTCTATCTGATCCTGTTCTCAGTACATCAGTATCATTTTTTAATTCTCTTCCAGGCCTTGCTTTCTCCCCCTACTGCTCTTAAGGGCATGTTTAATGATTATTGTGTGTATAAGCATTTACACAGTTCTTTGATTTCTCTAGTCTCTTTAGCTGTAGTTAATGTCTACTTCTGTGAAAGAGAATTAATTATACTGAGGTATACTAGTCTATTCTTTCTAAACAGTTTGGTGGGGCTAGGTAGGAGGTGGTCCGTGGAGCATCTGCGTGTGCACATTGCTGTGTGCTTTGGTTTAACTCCTGGGCCCACATTATTTATTGTTTCTAACCTTGCATTTTCAATACTTTGGGAACTGATTTGGTTTTCAGTTTTTGAGTGGTTGTGGCTAGAGCCGGGCTCTGCCTTCTGGCATCATGAGACTATGGGAAAACCTCATTCCCCTTTGGCTCCTTGTAGCAAGCACTCCAAGCTCATATCTTGTGCAAGACCAAGATGTGTGTTAAGTGTGGTGAGAGTTAGCAGGTTAGGAAGAGAAGAAACGTTCATCTCCACATGGCATTCTTAGAGGTCTTGGGGTTTTGCTGTGACTATGTGCTACCTATTTCTGTTCTTGATCTCCTGGAGCTCATTACTGCATTTGCTATAGCTGAAGCCCAGCCTGCTCATCTCTCTAAATGTGCTTCCTTTGACCACTCTTTTTATCTCTGTCTCTCTGCCCACACAGCACCTTCTCTTTTGTCTCACTTTGTCTAAGTGACTCTGTTCTCCATTGTTCTGGTATTTTTTCTTCACTTTTATCTACCCAGTGTTCTAAATATAGTGTCTGTGGTTCCAAACTTTGTCCTTTATACCCACCCCCTTGTTTTGAACGGCTTGGTCAGTGATGTCACCATGTACCTAACCAACGAAGCTGGAAGCCTCCGGGTCATTGCAGACGTCTTCTCTTCAACATCCAGTTGATTTTCCAGGAAAGGTTGCTCCTGCCCAGCACCATACCTCCATTCCCATCCCATAGCTCCTTTCCCAGGCCTAGACTAATTCCATTATCCTGGATTCTTCCAAAAATACTGGATACTTCTACCAGTATTTTATTTTTTATTTTCTAAAAACCAAAGTGAATATGCCATCTCCCAGATGATAGTTATTTCTTTGATGACTGAACACTACATAATGAAATTCCAATGCCCAGATGCCAAACAGCCCTGCAGCAGCTGACCTTGGCCTTCTCTCCTGCCATTGTCTGTCTCTCCCCACTACGTGCCAGTAGCAACACTAAAGTCTTCCTATTTTTAGAGGATGCTTTTCTGACTACGCACATATTTTTTTCCTCCTCAAAATTTTCTTCTCATTTTCTCTAGCTGGCAAAGAACTATTCTTCTCTCAAAACTACCCTTTAAAGTGTTCTGGATTCTCTTATGTTGAAGAGACTGTTCCTTCGTGTGTCAACTGAGCGTTGTCTGAGTCTCTATCACGGTGTCTAACCCTGCAATGAGTTAAAAAAAAAAAAAAGAGAAGAAGAAGAACACTTTGCATTTGCAGAATAATTTATAAATGGCAAAGCTTTTTCACAGACTTTCTCTCCATGTTGAGTTGGAAAAAGCAGAGATATGAAAGGGAGGTTTTGCTGAACCGCACTTTGGTGCCGGTTCTATTTTGGTCATTTTTGATCTGCATGTACTGTTATCTACACCTTTAGCAACAAGGAAAGTGTGTCAAACCTCCTGCCACTTAGGAGGCTAAGTTCTGGGCAGAACACTTGGTGAGGATGGCCAGCCAACCCTGTTCTTGAAAGCGATAGCCTTGAATTCAAGACAGAAGGACTCTGGGGAAATCTATATGGACTCCTAGAACTAGAATTTTTTGCTAAAAGCATTCTTTGTAAGAAATTGAATACCTTTTGTAAACATTAACTTAAGCTAAGAAGTACTCAGCCTCTTTTTGTCTTCCTTTTTGTTTTAATCATGGAATTAGGCCTGCCTGGTTAATCAGTGCCCAAAGCAAAGATATCCTGGGAGAAGTTGGCACTTTAGACACTAGCTACAGGTTAAATCAGAAGAGAAGGAGAGAGGTGGACTCAGAAAGCATTTATTGGACTACCTAAGTAAGCGTATAATCATTGGATTTTAGAGCTTGTAGGCTGTAGCCTCTAATTATAGCTGAGGAATGAGGTCTGGAAAAGTCAAACATTGGTCAGGACCCCCACTGTTAATGGCTCTATCCTGAATCCTTTCCTGAATCCTTTTCTCCTTCTCATTAACAAACGTGAAGGTATTAGAAATGGCGTATGAGGGAAAGTAACCCAGGGCTCATGTACCGTTGATTGGGAGTGTCAGCCTCCATGTTGGATGCATTAGGAAGATGATAATAACAGTAACAGAAGCCAAGGACGTTTTACTGCTGTATCTCATTTTATCCCTCCAAAGCCCTATGAGATGCTGTATTTATTTCCTATCATGGCTGTCCTAAATTACCACAAGCTTGGTGGCTTAAAACAACACACATTTACAATCTTACAGTTCTGGAGGTGGAATTCAGAAATGAGTTCCACAGGAGGTCTGCAGGTGTGGTCCCTTCTGGTGCCTCTAACATGAGAGTCCATGTCCTTGCCTTGTCTCAGCTTCTGGGGGCTTCCTTCCTTAGCTTACAGCTCCCTCCTCCATTTTCACAGCACACCACTCCAAACTCTTCCCATCACTGCCCAGGTTTCTCTGCCTCTGACTCCTCCTGCATCCCACTTACAAGGACCTTTATGAGTATACTGGGCCCATCAAATAATCCAGGATAATCTCATCATGAAATCCTTAAATCACATCTGTGAAGTCCCTTTTGTCATACAAGTATAGGTGATATATTCACAGGCTCCAGGAATTAGGACATGGACGTATTGGTGTATATGGAGGTGGGAAGAGGGGAGGGGATGTTATTTACCTACCACAGAGAAATACTGTTCTACAGCTGAGGAAACTCAGTCTCAGAGAAATCAAGTTAACTTCCATCGAGTTAGATAGTTACTCAGGAGTCCCTCATTCTTTACCACTATCTCTGGAACTGAGTTAGAAGGAATAACAAATAAATGATATAACTGATCTCAAGGTAATTATGATGTATTATTAGATTTTTTTTTTTACTGAAAATATACTAAGCCTGTGGTTTGAATTATAAAATATAATCCATCAGTAAGGAAAGCAGTGGTTCTAAACCATTTTTTATTTTTTAAAAAGGATAACATTCTAAAACACAATTAAAATAATTAAAAAGGTTCTTTTTGGGCTATAATAAATAGGCCATCATCCATAGTAAGTTCATCCTAGTTAGCTGCTGTGAACTGATACTTTAATTTACAAAGCTTAAATCAGCTTCAATACATTTCTATCTATTGGTAGTAGTTAGCCACTGTTTATGCAGAATAAAGCTAAAAAGATTTTAATTTCACAGAATTTTTTTTAATTTTTGAAATCAGCTATCACATTTCTGCTAACCTCTCTGTTCTCTCAGTTGAATACGGTATCTCAAGTTCAAATTCAGTTAGCCATTTATATGAAATAGATGTTCAACATCTCAGTGTCTACATTAACTTCTCCCGGAAACTCTCTAGTTTGTCAAATCTGTCTCATAAAATATGGCTTCCAGGATTGAACATGATATTACAGTTGTAGTTTAATAGTACTGTTCAGTTATCAGTTCAGATGTTTTTCTCCCTTAATTGGAAATTAATCTTGCCTTATTGACATGGAATGAATGGAAAGTTAGACAGACAAGGTCATTTCCAGGAAAAAAATTTTTTTCAGCTGCATCTTGACTGATAAGCCACTTGTAGTCCAGAGAAAGCAAAACATCCCTTTACACTTTGACTGCATGTCAATGCTAAATAGGCAACCTTGGTGGTGTTAGAAGGCCTGCCTTAATTTCTCCCCATCTATCTATCATCAGTCTATCTATTATCCATTTATCTGTCATCTGTCAATATCTCATCTATTAATCTATCATCTATCTATCATCTATCATTTATCTATCATGTATCTCTTCTTTGCTTAATTTATTTTATTTATGAATAGATTTACATGTTATAACATACATGTAGGCTATAAAACTTAATAATATAATAAATCTTTCATTAAACCAATACTCAATTTAGGAAGTAAAACATTACAATTGCTGGTGACACTGAATATACAATGTTCTTCACTGATTCTTTCTCTTGCCTTTCTCCACTGTGATACATTGTTAAGAATTTTGTATTTCTTATTAGGATTTTTTAGTTTTATTAGGTGTGTGTATATATCTCCCTAAATAGTGTATTTTTCAAATTTCTGCTTGCCTGTGGGTTTCATAAAAATAGTAGCATGCCGTATATATTTTCCTGAAACTTGCTTTTTCATTCACAGTTGTATTTCTAAGATTTATTCATTTAGTATATAAAGTTAGAATTTGTTCATCTACCCAGCTGTAAACATACTACTTTATTTATTTGCTCTTATGTGAATGAACTTTTGAGTTATTTTCTGTTTAGGGAGTTTATTTCCAGTGATTTACTGTTGCAAACAACGTTGCTATGAATTTTTTTGCATATATCTTTTTGTGTACGTGAACTTGAGTAAGAGTTCTCTAGGACTGGAATTGCTGGGTCAGAAGGTCAATACATGCTTTACTGGTAATTCAAAGTTATTTTTCAGTGTGGATGAACCAGTTAACTCTCCTTTCAGCAATGTATTAGATTCTTTCTGCTTCATATCCTTAACAACATTTGGTATTGTCTGCCTGTTAAATTTTACCAATCTAAAATGTGTCTTAATGTCACCTGAAAAAGCATTGCCTTAATTTCTGATGAGGTTAAACATCTTTTCATATGCTTATTTGCCTTGACATTTGCTTTTTTAGTGAAATACTGTTTACATTTTCTCCCATTTCTCTCTTAATTCAGGTATAAGGGTGTGTGTGTGTGTGTGTGTGTGTGTTGCGGTTTTCCTTTCCATTTGTCTCTTGCCATTTCACTTTATGGTAGGCATGTCTAACCTGTGGCCCAGGCTGGCTCTGAATAACACCCCATGCAAATTCTTAAAACATGAAATTTTTTGAGACCATTTTTTTTCAGCTTATCAGCTGTTGTTAGTGTTAATGTATTTTATGTGTGGCCCAAGACAATTCTTTTTCCAACGTGGCCCAGGGAAGCCAAAAGGTTGGACACCATTTCTTTATGATATCTTTATGTTCTATGACATGAAATAAGGATCTAATTTTATTTCTCTCATATGAAAATCAATGACACCAGTATATTTTCTTGAGTAGTTCATAATTTCCCCTTTGATCTTCAATGCTAAGGCTTTCATGAACTAAATTTTCACTTATGTGAAACTGCTGTTCATTGGATAATTTGTTTCTGTCAGTACCTCTCATTTGCTTTCCTTTCCCTCTTTCATTTTTCGTTCCTCTGCCTTTCTTTAAGGATTCTGGACCTTTTATTCCATAATTCAGTTTATGTCCAAAATCAGCCATTTTCTTAGTAACATCCTGATAGACTCCCTTGTGGGTCAATAACAAAACAAGCATAGCTATCATTTGATCATAGTGATTTCCTCTTATAGTACCTACCATTTTATTAGAAAGTCCCCATTACCACCAGGACCACCAAAGATAATGGGAGTGAAGGGAACAAAAAAATACACGAGTATTTTGTTACTCTTTCCCTAAGTTCTCATGAAAATATTTTGCACAGTTGTCACCATATCACTCTGTTGACAAAACTTTTCCTCTAAATTGCTGCCATTCAGGTCTCTCCCAACCCCACACCCTGTACTTCTTAATTACATCTTTATATTAAATGCTTTATATTTTTCTCTCTAAGTATTATCTGATTCATTTTGACCCATTTGTTTGTATTTGTTTTGAAATATGCTTATATTACTTTAACAATTCAAAACCATTCAACTGTCATGATAATCCTCTCTATCTTTATCCAATTAGTAAAAATTTTGACAGAGTTCAGTAACATATTTCTATTTGCCATCTTCTCAGTTGACATTGGTTAATTAATTAACAATTGTTCAACTCATCTATTCATTCAGGTCATATTCTACCATCTTACCCCAAGGTATCTTGCAAGACTTTGTCAAAAACTTTGCTGAAATGAGCGTATAATGCCATTTGGTATACCTTGATATATATGAGGACTATCTGGGAAAAATTCAGCCACTGTCAATATAATGATAACAGTTACATGGCTGGATACTTTCCAGACAGCCCTTGTATATACAATATATATTATATATATTATATGTCACATATGTACATATTTGTTTTCTCCTGCCCAACCCCATGCTACTCTTTATTGATTACCTTGTCACTTTTTTGATAATATTCATATACCATGTATTTAAATGTAACTTCTGTAATTGTGGTTTTTATGGGTATGATATAGTCTCCCATACCCACCTTTCTTACCCCCTCTGCCCTCAGCTTCCTCTTTTGATAATCAAGACAAATTTTACATTTCTCATATCAAAAAAAAAAAGAGTTGATTTGTTGCTTGCATGTTTGTTTCCCTCCATTACTTCTGAAGATATAATTCCCCTGAGCCTACAGACCTAAACACAATTAGGTGCTCACTTTCAGCCTCATTATTTCAGTTTACTACTAAAGTTAATCATTTAAAGTCTCTGCTTTATGGTTTGAAGATTTTTCTTCTTGATGAAAAGTATGAAAGCAATAGGGAGAATTGTTTTTCTTCCTCTTTATCAAACACTAACATTGCACCATCTGGTTTGAGCCATGGTTCCAGCCCTTCCTGTTCTTGCCCTGAATGTAACCAAAATGCATTTTTACACACTCAGCATTTTGTTTGCAAGCTTCAGCTGATCTTCAATTCCAGCTTTACTGATGTTATTCTGACATCTGATCATGCTGCTGATAACCACAGTGGGCCACGGAAGGTAAAAGAAAGTTTGTCAAGACCTGGTGAAACAGAACCTTAAACAAACATTATCATTGCTAGTGGCACAGGCAAGTAATCCTGCTGAGAGCTTATTCCTGAAAGGAAACTGGAGGCAAAGAGATGGGTTTGATCACTTGCAGTGGAGGTCCCCAAGAACTATGTGATGCTGTTACCGTATGGCAAAGAACATTCTTTACAATGTCTGAAGAACAGCTCTGAAATAACATCTATGCCTGAGAACAGCAATATCTTAACTTTCTAACTCAATAACAGGCACAAAGTACGTACTCAATACATATTTATTTATTGACAGAATGAGAACACATTTTGGAGGAGAAGAAAAGTATGATTTCCTTCCAGTAACATGAAAGGCTAAAGTTGAAAATATGGATTTAATTTTTCATATTATCTTTGGGCTGATTTGGCATTTTCATTTTAAAGTTCTGACCACTTGATCCATGGGGAAACATTAGTGGTGAAAATATGAAATATGCTTCTAGAAAATGCACAGCCTCAAAAGATTAAAGACACATAAACTAGAGCAGGTAAGCAAATCTGCCTTGTTTGAACTGAAAAGAAAGGAAGAAAAGGAAGAAGTTCATAGAAGTTTTCAAATTCTTTTTTAAAATATTTATTTTATTGTTTTGACAGAGAGAGAGACAAAGAGAAGGGGGAGGGTCCAGAGCCACCTCCACAGCTGTACATCAGCAGTCTTCGACATAATTTCACACAGGTGGGCGAGGACTGCACAGGGCGGGAACTGGGCTGGGGGCCTCCTGCATGGGAGGCATGCATCTGCAAGCCAGGGGGTGAACTGGGGGCCTCCCACATGAGATGCTCACTCTGGCTAGACCTGAACTGGGGCCACACCTCAGTTCAGCATATGAGTCTGCATGGGCTGGGGCCAGGACTCAATCTCAGACCCCAGGGCTGCAAGGCAAGCACTCAACTTACTGACCCATCCTGGAATCCCCTCAAATCTTTTTTATTTGTTGTTTTTTTTAATTAAATTAATTGGGGTGACACTAGTTATAGGTTTCAAGTACACAATTCTATAATATGTTGTCTGTATATTGCATAGTGTGTTTACACCAAAAGTCAAATCACCTTCCTTCACCATATATTTAACCCCCCTTACCCTATTTTACCTCCTCCTCAACCCCTTTTTCCTCTGGTAACTACCCTACTATTGTCTGTGTCTAAGAGTTTTTGTTAGTTCATCATCTGTTCATTTGTGGCTTTCAGTTTTATATCTCACATATGAGTGAAATCATAAGGCTCTTGACGTTTTCTGTATGATTTATTTTTCTTCTCAAGATGATCTCAAGATCCATCCATGCTATCCCAAATGTCAGTGTTTCATCTTTTCTTGTGGCCAAGCAATACTCCATTGTATATATGTACATCTTCTCTCTCAAATCACCTATTGGAGGACAGCTTGTTTCCATGTCTTGGCCCCTCTGAATAATGCTGCCATGAACTATATATATGCATATATATCTTTATGAAGAAACATTTTCAAATGTTTTGGGTAGATGCCCAGAAGAGGGATTGCCGGGTCATATGGTAACTTTATTTTTAGTTTTTTGAGGAACCTTCATATTGGTTTCCATAGTGGTTGTTCCAATTTACATTCCTACCACCAGTGCATGAGAGTTTCTTTTTCTCCATAGCATGCCCAACACTTGCTATTATTTGTTTTATTTATAGTAGCCTTTCTAACAGATATAAGGCGGTATCTCATTGTGGTTTTGATTTGCGTTTTCCTAATAGCTAGTGAAGTTGAGCAAATTTTTATATTCCTGTTGATGTTTGTATGTCTTTTTGGGAGAAGACTTCTGCCTATTTTTAATTGGATTATTTGTTTTCTTTTTGAGTTGTACAAGTTATTTATATATTTTTAATATAACCCCCTTATCAGAGTTTGTAAATATCTTCTCCCGTTCAGTTGGTTGTGTCTCTGTTTCATTGATGGTTTGCTTTTTTTGCTGTGCAGAAGCTTTCTAGTTTGATATAGTTCCTTTAATTTGGTTTTGCTTTTACTTTTCTTGCCTTTGAGGTCTTATTCTCTTTCTGATATATCTTATAAAAGCCTCTGAGTGTGAGTCAAGAAGGAAGAGGACTAACAAGTCTTCTTGGTTAGAGAGAGATACTATAATACTGATGATGCAAATTTAAATAGCCCCAAAAGATGTCTTTTGAAATTAATAATTAAAACTGTTTTAACACACTCAATTAACACCATCTGTAAAGTTTGCAGGAGAGTTAGTGTGTGTCTTGTGTGTGTGTGTGTGTGTGTAGATGGACAGTGAGAGAGAGAGAATCAATCCTTTTTCTTCCCCTAGGGTTCAGCAGCTCAATATATGATGTAGTGTAAGGAGTTGGGTAAGTTAACTTGTTTAACAACTACTGGTATTGTGGGTAATAATCTCTAAGTTTGCTCAAGTCCTTTTGGAAATAGGCATGATGGCCTAAATGACAGATTAATCAATTCTCTACTTATTTGTATTGATTTATATGTCATCATTCACACTTGCTAAACATTATTCAAATTGAGACCCTTTTTTGGTTATAAAAAGCACACAGTGGTGTGAGCATTGTTAACTGGATGGAAAGGGAGAGGTTTTCCTCAATCACAGATCCAACTTCAGTGCAGGATTTGCTATTTTTAATCCGCAAACTTAGAAACTTAATTTCGTTAAAAAGGGAGGAAGTTGTCAAGGGAGGGTTGCTAAAAGTTCATGCTAAATTTGCTTGAAACCAGATTGTGTTCATTAATATTTATACATCTATAGTTGGGAAGGGGCGATTATGCCTCTTTAAAAACACTGGGTATTCATTTTCCATGAATCGCGTAGCCCTCTGATTAGGGAAGGTGGGTTTTCATCGTACAATCACTGAGATACAGATGGAAACCATCTGGCGCCTCATCCTCCTTTTGTCAAAAACCTCGTCTTGTCTCTCACATGTCAATGATGAATGGAAAGATTTCAATCTCTATCTGAACAATGCAGTTTGAATCCCTCAGCTAGCCAAGGGGTTTTTGGCAAGCATTGACGGGCTTAATATTTTTAAAAAACCAGCAATCATTTTAATTCATTTGTTGAGGCCTGTTGTTCTAGGCAGTGTTTTTGATTTGTATTTTGGGCATTGGCTTTGTTTTTGATTCACAAGCGTATTCCATATGGGTATTTTTTCTTTTACACAGTGTAAATCATGGAGGAAAAGCAGGAGTTTTAGCTGATAAAATAACCAAAATACTGAGTTTCTTTTAGTCATCTTTTGTATTAATTATATTAAGAGTTCAGACCAAAAATGTCCTTGTTAGCTGGTACAGAGCATAAATTAGAGAACACAGAACTGGATGAACCCAACTCTAGACAATGAATATAAATGTCAATGCCGTGCTCTGCTTTGTGAGAGAAAACTTGACGCAGCCTGGTCTTAGAGCATCCTGGGTACAACACTTTTATGGTTCATCTGTTCCCTGAAGGTGAGTTTCTGGGTGGAGGCAAAGTGATCGACTCACACAGTTAGATTGGACGGTCATGATTCAGCTAACAAAGAATGGATTGGTTTTCCAGCACTCCACGTTTAATAGAAAAAGGTGAATCACCAAAAAGCAAGTTGATGCTTCAGCCTTATTCTGAAACTCATTTCCAGAGTACTTCCTGGGGTTGGTAGAGATTCAGCCCAACTGTGTACGCGAAGCAGACTGTGGTGGCCTCCATAGCAGTTAAAGGCCCCATCACTGACACTTGTGTGGGGCTCTAGCTAAGAAAGCACATAATTGCAAGTTCCTTTGTTATTATAATGACAACTGTGTTAAATACATAGTGCTCACTCTCTGCCAGGTGCTGCTCTAAATGCTATACATACTAGTATCTTCACTCATTTAATTCGTATAACCTCTCTAATGCACAGGATCTGTTATGATCTTCCTTTTTCAGATAAGGAAACTGAAGTGCAGAGGAACTGAGACCATGCCCAAGTCCCATAGCTTTCAAATGGTGATATGGGGATTGAGATCCACATAGGTAGGCTCCCAAACCTGTGCTTTACCACTGTGCATACTGTTTCTCACAGTTACCATATGAGATTGAGGTTTGTTTCTTTGTTTGTTTGTTTGTTTTTGTTATTTGTGCTTTCTGGATGGGCAACTAAAGCACAGAAAAATTTTTTCTAAAACCTTGTATTATAAAGTAAATAAAGGCTTTCTTTGAGTAAGTCCTAAGTACCTGGGTATTCACTTTTTCTTTTAGAATGAAACCAGATTCAATAAACAGATTGCCAGAAAAATCATTGATTAATATAAAAGAACCCATAATGGCACCTGGTGACACTACTTTAGCTATAGTCACAGACAATTATATAGCACTATGACTCACCTCCTTGGAATGGCATAGGGCTAACCTGGTATTACATGCCTGCTTTACATATAAAGCAATAGTCTGGCACATAAATGAACATTCATACTTCTGTCTCATGAAGGTCAGAAATGAGAAATGAGTGCTGAAGTATATTAAATGAGTTGCCAACCTCTGAACAAACTGTGTTCCCAATGTGCATTATATATTAATTTTGGGGAATGCAGAATTTACTTGTCCTGTGGAAATAATGGTTGTTACATCCCCCATTAAAAAAAAAATTCCAGGGGAAGCTGGGATGGCTCAGTGGGTTAAGCACTCACTTTGCAGCCTGGGGACCAAGGATCGAATCCTGGCCCCGGCCTGGGTGGACCCATATGCTGAACTGGGGTGTGCTTCCCATGCAGGAGGCCCCCAGCCCAGGTCCTGCCCTGTACGGCCCCTGCCCACCTGTGTGAAATGAAACTATGTCAAAAACTGATTATGTACAACCATGGAGACTGCTCTGGGCCCTCCCCCTCCCCCTTCTCTCTGTCTCTCTCTGTCTATCTCTCGCTCTGTCTCTGTCTCTGTCAAAAACAATAAAATAAATCTTATTAAAAAAAAATTCCAAAGCTGGGGCAGTAGGAGCCAGGTGAAACTGATAGCACAGTGGATTATTCTCATCAATTGTCCCTTTCTTTACCTTGGAAGTGTTCTTTCTACTGTAGATCACCCCTTCCCGGCTATTTCAGCTACTTCTTGTATAACAAACCACCCTACAACCTAGGGCTTTTAATAACAATGACTTACTATTTCTCACAATTCTGTGGGTTGGGACTGCAGATAGGGTTGTCTGGTCAGTTATTTTGCTCCATTTAGCATTGGTTAGGGGTCACTCATTTAGCTTGATTCATCTGTGGCTGGGCTGGCATCTAGCTTCAAAACAGTTTTATTCAATTATGGGGCGACCTAGTGTTTCTCATGTGGCTTCACCACATGGCTAGTTTAGGCTTTCTCACAGTGTGGTGGTTTGAGGGTAGTCAGACCTCACATGGAAGCTGGTTTCCAAAGAAGAAAGAAGCAAAGCTTCTAGTCCTATTAAGACCTGGGCTAAGAAGTGCAAGGACCCAGCATACCACTTCTTCCACATTCTGTTGGTTGGAGCAAGTAACAAAGCTATCCCAAATTTAAAAGGCAGGAGAAATGGACTCAACCTCTTTAAAGGAGGAGTGACATGTACATATAGGGGAGGAAGAAATTGATGGTGAACATTTTGGAGACTATCATCTCTAATATCCCTTTACTGTTGGGTGCTGGAGAAGGCTGAGATGTGAGGCCCTACCTCTTCTAAGTAGGACCCACCAACATGGTTATGTTCCAAAAGCAAGTTCAGTGGAGACCAGAGATGAAAATTGTTCAGCAGCAGCTAAAAGAGTGGTGAATTCATACACACTCCTCTTTTAGCTCACGTTTTGTCAATAAATAAAAAAGACAAGGATCTCAGTTTGCATCTGGGGAGGAAATTGAGGAGAGTGGCTGTATTGGGATTAGTTTTAGCTGTATCAGAAACCCATAATAACAGTGAAGTAAAAAGTTTGTTTCTTACATAAAGTTCAGAGGCAGACAGCACAGGTCTGGCATGGATTCATTCTGCTCACTGCTCCACCTCCAGAACAGGATTGGAAAATATCAACTCTTCTACAATTGTAGCACATATCAAATCCATATCTTATCACAAGTTCAGATCATTGCATTTGATGGGGCTTTGATGCTGGGCAATTAATTATCCATCCATCCCACCAAGTTTCCTAAAAGTTTATTTTTCGTGGAAATGACGATAGCAGTCTTTATGAATAATTACAGATAGAAAGAATTTCAAGCTTTGCAGAGTTTGCCAAGCTTTCCAAAACTACTTAAATGTAAAATGAGTTATTTACTACCTTGTTCCATTTTCCTTTTTTATGAAAACCACATGAAATTATTTTTATTGTCAGTTGATGTAGTAAAACACACTCAGGATAGAAGAGACAGACACAGAAAAGCTACGTTAGTCAAATACAGTAAGTAGACTCTTCATTAACCAGAACTCAAGCAACCAGCACACTTTTTTGCCATTTGCTTGAGACTTTGCTGGTTGCTTGAGTTCGGTTAATGAAGAATCTACTTATATATGCGGCATCTACCAGTCCCCATGGGTGCCATTTCATTGAGAGTGTACTGTATTTTGTTAATGGGGTAGAAGGATCACTGGACTAGGAATCAGATAAACATGAGTTTTCGGGCAAATAATTAAATGTCTTTTAGCTTTAGCTCCCAGAAGTTGTACAATGGAGATGTTAACGTGTAATCTGTAGAGAGTGTGTAAGGAGGAAGGCATCAAATGAAATAATAATTATGGAAAAGTGCGGAAAAACAAATCACCTCTATAAACTTATATTTCACTTTTATTAATTTGATTAGACGTATCATCATTTTATGTTGTAAGCAGGGCGATCCACTGTGCTTCATTCAGAATTGTCCGTTAAAATCACTAAGACTGCAGATTCTGCCCATTTCGCTGCATCTTTGTTCTGTGGGCCTGAGTGCTGTGTCAGGGCTCTGAGTGGTGCTTCTGGTGAAATTGTCATAAGCATCACTCTATTCGTTAGCAAAGCCTGAAGACTCAGGAGATGAACAAAAGGAAGAAAGACTTTATAACAACACTTGAGTCCTCAGGACTAGGCCTTCTCCTGCTTTCTTCTCATTCACCTGCATCTGGGCCCTATGAGGAATGTGCTATTATTAAACCTGGTCACAGGACAGGAACACACCTTAGAGAGACTGTTGACTTGTCAGAAGTTCCTTGGAGAATAAGAAGTAGAGCCAGGATTTGAATCCAAAGAACTGAGTCAGTGAAGTTACTTTCCATGCTCACCACGAACCTCAGCGCTGGCTAACCAAGGCCCAGAGAGGATGAGAGAAAGTTCAGCAGAGATGGTCTGACAGCCAGGGCTAGCTGCTCAGGCAGGTGACCTGGACTGTTCCACAGGGCCCAGTGCTCAGAAGGTCCCCATGCTCCGTTTACTGTTCTTCAGGTGCCATCCCAAAATTCCTAACAATTTTTTTAACAAGTGGCTTCTCATTTTCATTTTCCACTGGGCTTGTAAATGTAGCCAGTCAGTTCTGGGAGACACTAGAGTGACAGACAGGATAAAAGACAATAGCCTGCCTTATTTCTACAAGGTAACATGTAAAGCAGAGGAAAAGGGAAGGGCAACTAACATTTGCTAAGCACCTATTATATTCCAGGTATGTATTCATGTCATTTTTACACTCATTAATTAATTTCACCTCCAGAACAACTCTATGGGGTAAATAAGTTCATCATTTTATAGATAAGGAAAGATTCTCATAGAGGTTGAGTAATTTGCATAAGCTGAGAAGAGGTGGAGCTGGGATTCAAAAAGCC